>APFE031131239.1:189753-215429 GCA_000404065.3 Pinus taeda
TAGTCAAAGTGGTTTTATTAAGATCGTTATAAATAATTTCTCCAACTTTCCTATGTAAATTAATCTTATCTAGTAGAGGAACTTCATTCATATTACTAGACACATTCATAGCTTTAAACTCTAGGCATGTTGAAATTGACTATGTAGTAGGATGAATAAATGATAATCTCAATTGATTCCTTTCAAAATCCATGGTTGAAAGTAACTACATCCATGTTTGTATTTTCATTTCCTCCTCCATATGTATACTCTTTTCTCTTATTTGACTATACTCCTATTTTAAGGCTTATATTTCTTGTGGAGCTTTTCCAAAAAATTTAGTTGCACTTGAGAGAGGAAGTGACCATTCAAGATTTTGCAAATGCATTTCAAATCTGGGTTGTTGTACAGGCAATTGTCTCAACTGAATCTATGGGATTTCTTCTTCAGGTTCTTCTTGTATTTTAGCCCTCTTTCAGACTATTGATATTCCATCTCAATATTTGATTGTTTTGGAATTTCTCTCTTCAATCCTTTCTCCTTAAAATAAGGGGTTTTAATAGAAATACTTTGTTGTTCTTCAGTTTCATCTGAGAATGGATCCTGCAAAAATTGATCACTAATTCGATCATCTTGATTGGCCAATTTTTCTAGCTCAGGTCTATTGTCATGCATGTAATTTCTTGAACCATCCTTGAGTCTCCTATCAGAGATGACATGGTGGGGATCATAGCACCATGTCTCTCCCTTTGGAAAATTCATATTTTGCAGTATGTCATCCACTTTCTTTAGAGCTTATCTTGTATTCACAATAAATGGCCCCACTACTCTTTCAAGCTTGAAAATATGCTCTTTATGCTTGGAGATAAAATGTGTTTGGTCCACCAACTTTTTCTTATAAACTCGAAGGAGAAGATCCTCATTGGAAGAAAAATTGGGACTCATAGAAAATTGAGTTTTTGCACCATATGATCTAATATTTTTGTAATCTTTGAAAAGAAATCAGTCTCCTTCCCATGTATCAACACTGAGTTGGAGGAATTCTTTCATTTCTAACCAAATTATAAAAGGGAGTTGATCATTTAGGAGAGTGAAGGAAATAGACATAAAAGAAGTGAGGAATTGAGAGAATCCTTCATTTTTCCCCTTCTTTCTGATTACATTGGTCAATCAACAACTAATTGGGGTTGATTTCATACATCCGACATATTCACGCAAATATGAACAAACTTATATGCATGCAAACAAAGAATAAAGTCAACTAAATACGAAGGATATATAAAACATGTAATTTTTTGAAAGTGTTGTAATTGAAAATTGATTGAATGGGATAGGTAAGTAGGGAAATCCAAGGTAATTTATGGTTATAACATATGACTGAGAATACTAAGGTTTTTTTCATTGACTATCTTACTATTATCTTCCCCAAGAACATATCAAATAACTGACAGGGTTTGTTGAGAAACCTTAGAAAATATATGAAGAGGGTAATAAGTAGTTGGTTGAGGAATTAGGGTTTCTGAGGATAGAACAAGTTTAAATAGAATTTCACTATCCTCCTGAGACAAATACTTATACACCTATACCAGCCCTTCATCAGTGAATTGTTGGATATTTTCATCAACATGGAAATGGAAATCATGTTAAACAATGGTTGGGATAACTTGAACGACCTTATTGCCCATTCTAGAAATAACGACATCTTGTTGAGGGACGTAGGCATCTCCCAACCAATTAATAAACTCTGGAAAATCATAAACATTGGAGATAATATGGATATAACCTTGACTAGACGAAATGAAAGAGGTCTTTTGATTAATTAAAACGACGTAGAGCTTCTTCATGAATGGTTAGAAGATCAAGTGGATACTGACAATCATAAGTGTCCACTTCTCAGTCTATGAGAGAGATTTTACCAAGAGCTTGTGATTCAGATGACTGGGGTTCTTTAATTTTCATCATTTTTTAATGCGTTGAAAATTTGGAAAGATAGGAATAATTAAAGATACTTGGTATGTGTTAAGAATTAGAACAAGATTGTAGCACAGAGAATAATGTAGCAATTCGAACCAGAGGCTTAGCTACCCTTCAACCACTTGAAAATAATCTTTGTCTTTCTCGGCTTGAAATCTCCTTTTATGTTTACAATTATAGCATCGTTTCACATTTAACAACCCAAATGGATGATATCATATTGGCGTAGCACTGATGTGGAGTACCACTTCATCATATGACGCGCAAGATGGCATATATGTCAGGTTCGCTTGACTGACGGTTTTCTCAAAACTGTAAAACACTATGTGGGGTGTGGCTTTGGTAGTTTTAGATAGAAGAGATGGGGTCCCCGTGTTCAACATCAATTGATGGTCTAATAATCAGCAATGTCAAAAAAATCACCAGCACGGGATTTCTACTTGTTTTAAACTTAGATATGTATGAACCCCCACTTGTCGTATGATAGTGAGCCTCATACACGTGGGGAAATGAGGGCTGGGACTTGTGCACTCATATAGCAAAGTCATTTTTTATACTATTCCAAGTATATTATGTAGATGAGGAGGTTGCATGTAGCGGGCCCCTTTCCCTATAGCCAAGGCCATCCAAAGTCATTTTTTATACTATTCCAAGTAGATTATGTAGATGAGGAGGTTGCATGTAGCGGGCCCCTTTCCCTATAGCCAAGGCCATCCAACTTATTTAGCATGTTATACTTGTCTCTATCTGCATCCAAGTTCATCTAGTGTCCATCTAACCACTAGACAAGATGACTAATAATCGAAACGGTGCCTTACTATTGGTAAGGGAAATCATCCATCCAACATGCAACAATGCAAGGTGACTATATTAAGTGCATCTTACTAAAGGACCATGGCATTTCAATAGAACTATATATCTAACAGAGCCATTAAGTGAGGGTGTTATAGATATACTCTAGGGGGTTGTTTTCATATAAGGAATGACAATTTTCCATAAATTCATATGATAATTTGTATACCACCAAAGTTATCTGTATTCACAATGACCACATGAATGCATGTTCAATTGGATTGTTTAGCAAGGCTTGACCTATATTAAATGGATTGAGTGTGTGGAACTACTAAATACTTTTCTAGATCCTTGTTTCGTAATTAGTTGAGTCTATTTCAATTTCAAATGCAATTTTTTATGATTATGTAATTTTTATTTTGGAAATGTTTTTTGTATGAATATGAAATTGTTCATATAGTTTTTGGTTCTCATATGATATATCTAAAGAAAAAAATTAAAGAGAAAAAAATACATATAAAAAATAGAAACAAAAACATTTTGTTATTCAAAACAAAATTGAGCCATATTTAATTGCATAGCTACTTAGTCTCGTAGCAGTAAAGGCAACATCCTTATTATTCATAATATTATCCCCATAGATATCTAATACAAATTATATTAAGAGAATTGGTTGATAATAAAAACAATAAGCACATTTTTTTAGCCACTAAGTAGCTAGAAGAGAACTTGAATAGGTCTTAGAGGTCATAGGCTATGTTAACATCATCATAACCACATTGGTAGACATAAAATGTGTCCATATTTGCGTTTTTCATAGCCCACATTATTCTATATTACCTATATATAGTAGTGTCAATGTGACAAGACACTTAAGGGGGCATAACCCACTTGTTAGTGTATCAAAGAGATTAGCCATAGGATTGATAAAATTCAATGTTTCTCCTCCAAGCAATTATTTAGGGTTTAGGTGGAATGTTTTTTGGTCCATAGGATTTGACGGTGTGAATATATGTATATTGTTTAAAAGGATTCACATGTCCATATAATTGGCAACCAGGGTTTGTTACCTTGTGAGGCCTCTATGCTATATGCACAACATCGAAATTCCTATCAAGGGGTATGGATATGCATGAAACCTACAAATGGTGATAATAAAGATAGGCCAAACTATTATGATTGTTCTAGCCATAAGTTTACCCAGTTACTGGAGTTAAGGTCTTACAAACATGATCTAATGTTCATGAGGTTTTCCTATCTCACTCTGATTTTGCAGTAGTTCATCAATTATGTCGCAGTTTGTTGATTTCGTAGCAGAGACTGTTGATTTTGTAGCAACTGTGAAACCACTTTCCAAAAGCAGACTCAAGGACATAATAAGGCCCAAAAACAAATCAAAATTAAAATCACACCAACTATGCTTAAGCACACCATTCAATCTATTCGAATGATCATTCTATTGAACTTTAACCAAATAAAAAGTTGCAAGAAAATACGTGCATAAATAAATAACTAGAAAAGTAAATGTGCACAAGCATTACCTCGAGCGAACCCAAACTCAAGGGTTTGCTTGTGCTCAAAACTCAATTAGACATGGGAATTCAACATAGATAAATATGCACCCATGAGAAATATATATTATCAAAATAATAACAAAGTTCAACCATCGTCCTCAAGCCATTGGAGTTCATACATATTTATAAGCATGAGGGAGAGTACTCTCGACCCTAATAGCTAACAAACATTATTCAAAGACTTTGCCTATTTTTCTATATTCAAACCAGACATAGTTACATATTGTTTGGCATAAAGAGCCATGGCGGCGCATCGATTGATGTGTGCCAAGGCATCTAATCTTTTGGTTTAATAAATGTTCAAGACACAGAGCATTTTCCTCGGTTTGAACATAATCAAAAGGAACAACAAACTCTTATGGTTGGCTATAAGCGCTACCCAAAAGAGATGTTAATATTAATGCATAACAAGGATGCCAACGCCTTGGAGAGATGCCTCCTGGCTGCTCCTCCCTTTCAGTACTTTTGTATGTTTATATGTGTCAAATCCAAACATTATGTGTGTAATATATATGCCTATAGACTTGAATAGAAAGAGTTAGGGACTCCATTTATTTCATACTATATATGCATATAACTTTATAACAAGAAGCACTCTTTAACTAATTTCTAGCTTCTTCATAATGTGAAATAGGAAACTAGTGAGACATGTGTTATGCCTTACTAGCACGTGGTAACCATAGACTTTAGAGCATTTGGAAAGGTAAGAAAGGGAAAATGATTTTGCAGCAAAAAGAGTTATTTTGTAGCAAAAAAAAGTTCATTTTGTAGCTCAACATGCTCCCCCCTACTGAGCCTGATGCATGTCTTCATGGATCATCTTCCTCTCCTTTAGGAACTCCCACATGTATACTACTCTAGGAATAGGTTACATGACCAAATTTTCCCAAGTAATAATAACCAAGGCATCGTTCAAAGTATTTCTAGCGCTTCTACTCTTATAACTCATCTCAATTGACAGGGGTCTGGTAGTGCCTGGTTGGACACCAAAGTGCTGGAAATTGAAATCTTAATCCTATCCAACAAGCTCCATATTTCATCAAGGAATGACAATAGAACTCATCCATGTTTACAACTAGACAAAAATATTGTTAACCAATCAAAAAAATTTGTTGGAGGTATCGTGGAAGCCCATTCCATAAATCTTGAGTAATCATTAAAACTTTACAATTCTCAGTGCTAGACACTTCCCTATACTCAGTGACATCCAACTGCTGGTTGTGTACAATGGTTGTTATGTCTATCGGATCCATCCTTAACTAATTAACGCCATCGGGAATCAAACATGTCAGAGGGTATTCCTCTCTAACTACAAGATTTGAAGCTTCCTCCACTGTTGTATAAAAACTTTGGGATTACTTCAATTGTAATAAATTATTGATATAAGAAATGAGTGCTCAGAGATGAATATCCCCTACAAATGGGTTTCGATTCCCCTTCAAAGTATCTAGTAAAATAAAATTAAAAAGTTACACCTCACGGAATAGTTTTTTTATCAGAGTTATCAACATACACATACATGTCCAAAACATATTGAGGCTATGAAATCTGATAAGATTGTCCTGCTATGATTTTTTGCAATTGAAAAATGACCTAATCGTCATGTAAATAAATGGAATAGACCTGTGAGGGAATCCGAGTAGTAAGCCCTTTCATAGCTAGGTCAGTTGCAATTATCTGAAGTTATTCTTCCTTCAGGGTTTTGTCTTTCCACTTCTTGATTTTGACACCCCACTTGGCCTCTTAGCACAAGTACATGGTGAACCATATTGTCTTGATTTTATCGATTTCCTGTTGATGAGTCTCTCTTTCAATAAGCCCTGGATCAAAAAATTCATCCTTCTGCCAACTCAAAAGATCAGATTTAAGTTGTAAAAATGCATAAGTGTTGCTTAAAATATCATCGAGGATAGCATTAATAACATGTTGTAACTCAGTCGCACACTCCTGGGAACACTGAGTGGCTTTGGCCTCAATCCCCTCGGCTTCATCAATTTCCTTTAGTAAAGTGTCCATGTTATGAAATTTCAGCTTTAGCCAATGTAATTTAGTTTTTAACCTCTAGTTTAGCAACAAAATCCATTTATTTTGTTTTAACAACATCTAATAAGAAGGGATACAAAACCTAAATGGTTTGGGCATGAAAACCTTACCTTTTGGATTCTTCCCTTTTTCATCAATAGTTCCAACACAAAATTGCATCCCCTCCTGCAATGGACATTCGCCTTCACTATATATTGAAATTCTCAACACGTGATTCTCTTATATCCATGTTTGTGGGTCCAACATCTGGTCTTGTTTCGTCATCAACCGTAATATCAATGAGGTTATTCTCGCTTTGTTTTCCCTTTTCTTTTTTGGACGCCCCGGTAAGGTAACTTCGTTGAGGTTTTGATAGTGGAACAAAATCCTTTCCCTTAACTTCCATTTTCTTCATGAGAAGCCAAACAGTTGCTTGTGGCTTCAACTTTTCACCATGTGAAAAAGGTCCCCATAGGATCCCTATCCTGGTTAATTCATCTTTGGTGATAATTTTGATAAGCCCTTGGTGGAACAAGGCTAATTAAGGTTTATTTCACTTACGAACCATTACATCCATCTTAGTCAAAATCTTAAGGAGGCTATAGGGCATATTCATTAATTTTACTCCAGCTAGATGCATTAAAATCTGAACATGATAATGGTAAACTTTAATGTAACGACCTTCTCATGTGACAAATTTTTGAACGAAATACATGACATATTACTATATTGATCGCAGAATATATTTCCTTACTCCTTGTTTCAAGTTAGTCAATGATATGGGACCTTCTACAAAGGGGTTCTAGCTCTCAGTCACAATCTTCAAATTCTTATACCATTTCTCACCAGTCATCGGGAGCCCAGTGCTCGCGACCAGTGTTTCTTCATTCACAAGAATGGTGATGGTGTGAACCAGGGCCTTCTCCCCATTGAAAGGTTTAGAAAATTCCAATTCAATCGAAATGTAAAAATAAAGCCCATTCTGTGTGCACAAAGACATCCCAAATTGTCGGATTAGCGTTAACAATTTCGGCATTGTCAAGCTCCTTCCTCACTATCATTCCAATCATTTCCAATTCCCTACAATTTTTCTTGTAGACATTGTTATTGTATGTTACCTTGTTCCAAATGGCTCAAATTCAACCTACCTTGGCATTAATTCATACCCAAATCGTCAATTCCTCCGCATTAATACTCATTACTACCCACTTGCTTCGAATCCCCAACCATTTTGATCACAATAATACCATTGGGTCTTATTGTCGCTACATGTAGAAAAATGATGTCATGAAATAATACGATTTCAAAACGATGTGATTGATGTGAAACGTGGGATAGGAATATAATATACCACATAATTTGATTATTAGGTCTTGACTGTGGTCATAATGGTAGGATATCATCAAACTAATTAATTTTATATGATATTGGGTGTGGATAGTTTATGCAGGGTATAACACCAATGTCGAATTGTGATATAAGGTATCATGTTAGGCATAGGTACTTTGAGTATGGTGAATGATAGGGTATAGAAAATAATACAAGATAGGTTAAGGTGGGTTATTGGATAGGAAGTGGAATATAAAATAAATCGACTAGGTGGGTAGGGTGGATAGGAGAAGGGGTAGAACATGAAATAGATAAATAATGATAATCATGTTCTTTAAATAGATTAGTTACACATTAGGGTTAATGCCAAGTATACACATCACATGTCACTAATTCCTACAAATTTTAAGAAAGAAAACTAAAAATTAGTCAAGACTACCTAGCTTGTGGAGGTAGGCATGCCATAAATTTGTTACTATCAATGGGATGGGATATCCATCAAATGGATGTAAAAATAGCATTTCTGAATGGGACCATCAATGAAGAAGTATACATTGAGCAACCTTAAAGCTTTGAAATAAATGGAAAAGACACTGATGTTTGTAGACTCAAGAAGACTCTGTATGGCTTTAAGCAAGCTCCAAGGGCATGGTATGCAAGAATGGATGCATACCTTCTAAGAATCGGGTTTTTCAAAAGTTTTGTTGATCCAAATCTCTATATCAAGGTTGTGGATAATGAATCAGTCATTATTCTACTATATGTGGATGATCTATTTATCACATGTGTAGAACGAAGGATACAAGAATGCAAGAAGATGTTGGCAACTGAATCTACGATGAAGGATCTCGGTTAATGCATTATTACACTAAGATTGGAAGTATGGAAAAAAATTGGGGAGATTTATTTGGGGCAAGAAAATTATATAATTAAATTGTTGCAAAAATTTGATATGTTGGATTCCAAGCCCATGACTACTCCCATGATCACCAATCTCAAGAAGTTGAGAAGCTCTGACTCAAGTCTTGTAGATCCTACCTCCTATCAAAAGTTAGTGGGTTCTCTTATGTATCTGGAAAACATTAGACCAGATATATGTTTTGTTGTGAACATTCTTAATCAATTTCAGTTGGAGCCTCGTCATGATCATTGAATAACAGCCAAGCATATATTGATATATCTACAAGGTATTATTCATCATTGCCTAAAGTATGATAGAAAGGAATTCAAGATGATAGGTTTTACATATTCTAATTGGGATGGCAGTGAGACCAATGGAAGAAGCACTACTAGTGGATGTTTTAGTTTGGGATCTGCGATGATTTCATGGATGAGTAGAAAACAAGATCTTGTTGCTTTAAGTAGTGTTGAAGTTGAGTATGTGGTTTCATGTGAAGTAGGAAAGTAGGTTGTATGGTTAAGGAAGATTTTGTCAGATTTGTTTGAGAAACCTTGAAGTCTACTATGATAAATTGTGATAATCAAAGCGGCATTAAGATGTTTCAATATGTTTGTATGGTTAAGGAAGCTTATGTCAAATTTGTTTGAGAAACCTCTAAGTCCTACTGTGATAAATTATGATAATCAAAGAAGCATTAAGATGTCTGGAGATCACGTCTTTCATGTAAGGATGAAGCATATCAACAATAAGTACCACTATATTAGAAATTTGGTACAAGATGGGATCATGAAGCTACAATATGTTCTGATTGATGAATAGGTAGCTGATGTGTTAACAAAGTCTCTTCCTAATAATAAGTTTCAATATTTTAGAAACATTCTTGGTTTGGTTGATATTATTGATTTCATTAACGAAGGGTGTTTGGAAGAGACTTGAGGAGGCATCTTGTGTGATACAAAATTCCTGGTAGGACATCTAGTCGGAATATGTGTTGATGTTTAGATCCCAAAGTAGGGAGGGTGGCATTGGTCATAACGCTCTAGCCTTTTATTATTCATCTAGATCTCTAGTTTGATGGTTAGAAAGTAAGCCTAATGGTACCTAGAGAGGCTGAAAGATTTAGCCCACCTTAGTCCTAACTATATAGGTTTCCCTAGTCGGGAATCTAGTCCGTGGCACATTGTGTGTCAAAGTTCTTCGTAGTTCTTGTGATTTGAGATCCTCCTTGTACTTGTATATACATGTGTAAATTATGAATACCTCCTTAGTTAAGAGGGAGTGTTGAAGAATGTAACTAGGTTTAATCTTCATATTTATATTTGATTCATAGATAGAGAAATAAATTTGTATTATTACAATGACTTATTAAAGCATGGGTTTCATGCCTGGGTCATCATTTTATAGGTAAAAGTCCCCATTGTGGACTTCTAGGTTTTATACTGAGCCATTAGAGTCATTGTCCAATTAATGAGACCCTTCTTTGGTTTTTGAATCATGTAAAAATAATTATTATTGAGTCAAAAATGTATTTTGTCACCTCCACACCAAGTCGACCCTAACTTGGTGAATTCAGTCTACAAGAGGAAAATTCGACCCACAGAAGAGACTATATATGCAAGAGAAATTCGATCTATTTGGACATCAACTCAACAAATTTTATATGCATCAAGGAAGTGCGGAAAAAGTGTGAAGTTAAGGGGAAGAAAGAAGAAGTACAAGTTGAAGTTTATGGGCCATCTCTCTATCTCTTTAATGTGAAATTACTAGGCTATTTGCTAGATCAAAGTTCTATTGTTGGGAGGGTCAAAATTCTGAAAGTGTTAGGTTGAAGATTTTGTTGTTGAAAGGTCGAGATTCTGAATTTACTGTGTCAAAGTGTTGTTGTTGCAATGTCAAAGATATAGATCGAAGTTGCTAGAAGAAAAGGTTAACTTGGTGGTTGGAGGAGGTTTCTGTCTAGGTTGGAGAGTCTTGGATTATCTCATCTTAACTACTGAAGGAATAATTTTGACTGGGTTTTCCCCTAGATAGGGATTTTTCCCTGGCTAAGTGCCTACATCTTGTGTCTCTTGTTCTTGTGATCTTCATACACATATAATTTGGTAATTGCTTGATGAAAGATAATAGACTAAACATATAAAAGAAGCTAACATAATTCAGAAGTAATTATCATGAAAGATAAATATAACCCTAATTCTACTAGCAATGATTTTTCAACAAAAATGTTACCACTCAAACTAGCAAGGTTTCTAAGAGGGGGTCTTAAAGGGAAACTACTAGGTCAAGGGAAACAGCGGAGTGATAGCCCATTTTTCCCTCAGATAAGGCTCCTTACTCTTTACGAACTTTCACGAATTAGAGGAGTCCCGATATATGATGAATCACAAGAATATATGGTTAGTGATCAGATAAATAAGTGATTCTTAGGCCTATTCACAAGAGAGACTCAACTAAATGGGTTGCTTGCTTTAGAAGCAAGGTGATGGGGCCTCGAGGAAGTGCTAAGAGGGACTATGAGGATAGGGTGCGAGAGTATGCCTTATCAAGGTAGCCCATAGCCTCAAAATGCCTTATGGATGCTTGAATTCTAAATTATCTTTGTGGAATTGGAGTCAACAAGTTGCGGGACCACAAAGGGCCAAGTGGATCCAAAATTAGGTCAAGGATATGGATTTGATTGACCAAGGATGTACTTGACCTAATTAGAAAGGTAAGAGGATTGAAGAAAGAATTTTATTTTGATGATTTAATGTTATGATCCCAATGATATCACTACCCAATGGGAAACCAAGGGCAAGAATCGATCTTCAAGCTAGGGCTTACAATATCTCAAGATCCTACCTTCGACATTTCATGAAATTTGGAGGGCCTCTAGAGGACACACCAGGGAAATTGTGGGAAAGAGATTGAATTGTTTTGATGGATGAATCATGAGAAAAGTGATTCCCTAGGTGATCTATGGAGGCTAGGCCAAGAAAAAGAGGGAAAGGTGAGAAAAATAAACTTTCAAAGTGATCACCTATGGAGTATTAGTGGAGAGATAGAGTCAACGAGAACTTATGGTTTGGAAAGAGTTCACCTAATCAAGGAAGCCTTCAAACAATTTTGCATGGCATTAGAGCATGACAACAGTTGATTCAAAGTCTTTATACTTTGATTTGTAATAATTGATGACTTATTGAGATGTATTTATCACAAATTATCTCTAGGAACATTCACCCATTCATACATGGCTAATGACATGATGCATAATTATTAAAAATCACAATTTCCACTAATTCGTAGAAAAAAAAGGAGTGAATTTCAAACTTGTATAGCGAAAATCCCAGCAAAATTCATGTGACAAAGTAAATAAAAAGAATAAGCATGAAAATAGCACTTACATGTACAAAAAAGTATATCCAATCATCAAATTATGCCAATAATGAAGCTCCACGACAAGAGAGAGATATCCAAACATCAAAATTCTAACATCCAAACTCGTCCTCTAAAAGGGATAGAGAAAAGCTCCAAGAGAAAATAATCCAACCCAAGTGATGATGAATGAGAGAGAATACCTCTCTTCTATTTATGAAATCCTCTAATGGATTTGAATGGCCTAATTTGGACTAATAATGTGCATAAGAACAATGAATAGCTCAAAAACTTAATAATAAGACACTCAAGAGTGTAGAATGGTCAATATAGTGAGTCGTTGGGCCTTTGAGGAGGCCTAATTAAGTCCAAGGGGTGCGATGATGTTGAAATGGACTCCAAACACAATGAACAAGAGGTTGGCCCCTTGTTTTTCCAATAGGAACCTATGGTGCTCCTAAGTGGGTGTGGAGGCACAAGGACATCCTCATGGGTCTCGAAATGGATCGAAAATTCTTGTATACCATCTGTAAGGAGACATTTTCTGGACCCTACAACATCTTCCAAGTGTATGGTGTAAGTGTGGGTCTGGTTGGGCATGATGAACCAAGTGCATCATCCTCATCCCAAAGGTGGAATACAAGCAATCGATGAGTGCTTTTGGGGATCCATGAAGTAATATCTGTTATGGAAGAGGCCCATGGCTCTCAAAGCTCACTCTACGATTGCCAATGCAGCCTTTTGGATGGTTAGGACCCCATATAGGGATACCAAGCCCCAAATGAAGAACCATCTGTAATCCTACATAAGATCCAATGCATCCCCTTTGCCCTCCAATACAATAATTCATTAGAATAATCAAGTAATAAATCTTACAAGTCATGGGATTAATGGGGCACTTCATGGTCGCATGCCCTTTCATAGTGGGCTTTGGCATGTACAAGTGTCTCCAAGCTCAATAGGGGGTTAACCAAGGACCCTATTAGGTGGTTTCAACCTCTGAACGAGATGACATTTCCATGGTACATCCCTCAAGTGGTAGGTGTTAAATGTTATAATAAATTAATGGAGTGGGGATCAGGGGAATTATCGAGACCACATTTCAAGGCGCAATGGTAGCTATAATAAGGGGAGCCCACACCTAGGTATATGAGTGTAGGAGGGAGAAAATTGTGGTACATGAGTTGGCCCGGCCTTTGTTTTTCCACCCTTCTTCATATGCCCTTTTCCTTTCATTGATTTTTCTTCATAACTTCTCTAGGCTCAGTATGGAGAGCATGATGTGTAATATGTAGTAGTGGATACCCCCTTGAAGTGGGGTAGTTCATCACCCACCAGGGGTTGGGACAATCATGGTATCATTAATAATGGAGAGGGCTCATCTAGGTATTGAAGAATATAGGGCAAATAGAATTAAGATGATTCTTCTTGTCATGATAACAATTTGTGAAGTATTTAAGCAATTTATATTAGCTTGATCTTGCATTCATTATTAGTGTTTGTTTTCACTTCATCAAATTGCTACCAAAAACAAAATAGACAAGAACACAAATATTTAGCTTTCTGCCAGGGCCAAAACCTCTCCCTCTTGGAGAGGAAAACCCATGAAAAATTATTCTTATAGAGATTATGTTGATGAATACCAAGACCATGACCCTTGACACTTTCTGCCTCTCCAAGACCAAGACATAAATCCTTTTCTCCATCACTACTGAGATCATCATGATTGTTGCATCATTGAAGCTATCACTGATATCTTTTGTACTGCTTCTAACATCTAATCCATGACTAATCCTTGATATTGCCACCGAGGTAATCTCTACAACATTCATCAATATTATGATCTTTCATAACAAGATCATGACATCATCTAGAATTGATGTGTTGCATTATGAGATCATGAGATTGTTTATCCTTGTAATCATTATCACAACTCCCTTCTTTATGACAAGGCCATAACAATCATGGTTTCTTACTACTCTCTTTGAGTATATTGAGACTACATAACTTGACTTGATTGTCACTGCTTAGATCGTAGTAGACACTGTCATCACTGAAATTCTCTTCAACGTGATTATATGTCGAGACTGAGATAATACCTTTAGGATCATTGTGATTTCTAGTAAGCTGTGACAATAAGGACAACAAGGATTCTAAAGTTTATATTGATTTCTCATGAAGTAGATCCACCGACATCTACTTTCCATCTAGGCCGAGAATACATGTATATATATATATATATATATATATATATGACAAGGAAGATTCATTCACATGTATGTCATAAGGGAGATCTTTGCTCCATCTTCCATGCAAGATTCATCTTCAGGTATGTCGAGATAAGATATAGTCCAAATCTTAAGTCAATGCGAAGTATGCCAAGACCAGTGATTGATAGACACGCATCATCATTGTCTCTCTCAGGGTCATACCCACCTGGGTGTTCTCCGAGTATGCCCTACTAGGAATATTCTCATATTGGGTTCCCAAGCCTCAAGAATATCAGCCCTCTTGCCCACTCTTGTCTTGGATTCCCTACCACATCCTCAAAGAGTTTCTTCCAAACTAAAGAGAAGAATGTTGTGTCTAATTCTCCCTTTTAACCAGGGATGAGTTCCAAGTTTCTCTTCACTCGGAAACTTGCTTGAGTTCCTTTTACTTATGGGAACCTCCCAGATAGCCCTCTTACCCAGAGACTCTATCATTAGTACTTTATAGGGTCTTCTAGTTGACAAATGATCCAAGACTTCGATGTCATCAATTTCTTCATGTGTAGGGTTCATCCATCCATCACTTTCCTCCATATTGTAATTCCTTCTTTCTTGGAAAGTATCCTCCTTGGCTTTGCATCTGGGGACTCCTTCATAAGGGCATCTATCTTCACCCTTTTCTTAAACAGTGATTTACAAGGTACATAGTTGTGACACCTTTCACAACTCTCCTTACCTTGGCCCTGCACACATACCCAGTCTTTTCCAAGAGGTCAAACACCAAAAAAAAATCACATGTTACCTTTTGGTGATGGCCTTCTATTAATGACATCTTCTTTTATGCATCAACATCGTGCATACGTTTTGACACATCTCCCAATGATATCTGTTGTCAAGGGTCTTCATCTTTTCAGAATTATATCAGAGTGTTCACATATTTTCAGGAGATTTCCTGGTCAAGTCTTCCTGATCTTCTGGATGTTGATTTCCTTCATCAAGGTTGCATACTTAACGATCTCTTTCATCCTCACATCTTTCATTCCCAGGAGCTCCCAAAGTTATTCAATTTTAGTCAACTACCTCATACTTCATATGAGGACATATTATGTCGATTTCATATAGTTAGACTTATGTATTTTTGCATCCTTTAAGAGCAGTAGATCCTTTCCCTTTTGATCATTCTCGATCCATTTTACCAGCAACCATATATCATGACATTACAACATCAAATACAAATACAAGCATACATACCTCATTTTCCCTTCAGATTACTTTCAGTAGCTTTCTTGATTGAACGGATCTTCAATCTCTTGGTCTGCTTCATCACATCATCAGTCCTTTATCTCATGATTTCCATAAGTTGGAAATCTTGATGAAACATTTGCTTCCTTCCTGGACTACGAGATCCTCCGCTGAAAATTTCCATCAAAGATCCTTTAGGATCTAGTATGTCCCCATCTGGAAAATGTTTCTTTTGTCCTGGATGACTTCTTCCTTTCCTTTGATATTCAATGAGATTCTCAAGAGTTATGTTCTTCTTGATTCTCATACAATATCTTGTTTCCATGATGCCATGACTCATCTTCTTACCATGATCATATCTGCAAAGACTTCTGATAGTATCCTTTTGAGAGGGACACCATCTCACTTATAATGGAGATCTACTATTCCTTCTTTTCCTCATCCCTTTCTTGAGCTTCCTCCATCTTTCTATTGATATGAGCTTTTCTTCCATAGTACTATTATGACTTGTCAACTTTCCTTTACTTATATGCATTTATTTGAGTCATATCAGCTTGTCTTTCTCTATCTAACATAGAGACCACAAATTGTTGATCGAGATAACCTCCGTGTCCATGGACATTTGTTACCTTGCTTATCAATATCAATATCAATGATTTTTATTTCATCATCATTCCTAGATCTCGTAACTGAGATCTCATGAAGATGTTTCTTCATTCTTCTTTACTGTATTTCAGATAGTATATCCTCTAACATTTCATGTATCCTTCTTATGTCTCCTTTCTTATTTTATAGAACCTTAAGAGCTCTCATGAATTGAAAGGAGACCTTAACATACTGACTTCACTTTTTTATAAGGATTATGTCAATCCTACTGCAAGAAATTTTGACGACCCATCTAACCCATAGATCTTCTTGCAATGATGAAGTCAATGAACCAAACTTGATTATAGAATGAAAAGATACTTACTTGATATGTGGAGATGAGATCTTCACCTTGATCAATTGCTGCTTCCTCCAGATAGGATCCTTGTTGAGGCTTATCTTCAAGTCTTCAAATTAATTGACTTGAATATCTGATCCTTGCACCATTTACTTGAGGTTTCTTTCCATGATGTAGAGATCCATCAATTAGTGTTATTATGACTGTGGCAACAAACACCTTCATTCTAGATCGAGTATTGTCCATACAATTCATGTTGTATATGATCTGCTTCTTTGATTAGGAATCTGAGTTGTTCTCTATTTAAATGATCAATCATTGTAATGTTGAGGTCATTCCATGATGTGGATTGTGGGATTCATTAAGGTTGTTGCTATGCATCTTGAGATCTAACTATTTCATCCTCTGATTAATGTCTCTCAAGACCCTTTGTTGTAGACTTGACGATATACACTACCCCTTACATCTAGGTCTTGTTCCTTTAGCTAATTTTCTGCCTTGACCTATGAATGTCTCTTTTCCACCCCTTTCCTTGGTTTCTAAACCAACCCTCTGATACCATGTTGAAGAATCTAGGGAAAACAGAATTAAGATGATTCTTCTTGTCATGATAATAATTTGTGAAGTATTTAAGAAATTTATATTAGCTTGATCTTTCATTCATTATTAGTGTGTTTTTTCACTTGATCAAACTGCTACCAAAAACAAAAGAGACAAGAACACAAATATTTGTCTTTCTGCCAGGGCCAAAACGTCTCCCTCTTAGAGAGGAAAACCCACGCAATACCATGACCCTTGACATGTTCTGCCTCTCCAACACCATGACATCAATCCTTTCCTCCATCACTACTAAGATCATCATGATTGTTGCACCAATGAAGCTATCACTGAATACCAAGACCATGACCCTTGACACTTTCTGTCTCTCCAAGACCAAGACATCAATCCTTTCCTCCATCACTACTGAGATCATCATGATTGTTGCACCATTGAAGCTATCACTGAGATCTTCATTACTACTTCTAACATCTACTCCATGACTAATCCTTGATATTTCCACCGAGGTGATCTCTACACCATTCATCAAGATTATGATCTTTCATAACAAGATCATGACGACATCTAGAATTGATGTGTTACATCATGAGATCATGAGATTGTTTATCCTTGTCATCATTGTCACAGCTCCCTTCTTTATGGCAAGGTCATAACTATCATGGTTTCTTACTACTCCTTTGGGTATACCAAGAATGCAACGCTTGACTTGATTGTCACTGCTTAGATTGCAGTAGACACAGTCATCATTGAAATTCTCTTCAACATGATTATATGTTGAGACTAAGATAATACCTTCAAGATCACTGTGATTTCTATTAGGCCATGCAGTAAGGAAAACAAGGATTCTAAATTTTACATTGATTTCTCATGAAGTAGATCCACCAAGATCTACTTTCCATCTAGGCCGAGAATATATATATAATATATATATTATATATATATTATATATATTATATATATATATATATATATATAATATAAATAATATATATATATATATAGAAGGCAGATTCATTCACATGTATCTCATAAGGGATATCTATGTTCCATCTTCCATACAAGTTTCATCTTCAAGTATGTCGAGATAATATATAGCCCATATCTTAAGTCAATGCGAAGTCTACCAAGACTACTCCTTGTCATGCAAGGTTAGTCTATCTTTGATGCCGATATTTTCATCATGAAGATCAGGGCTATGCCGAGAATGTGTTGAGCCTGGACTTCAACTCACTGCCGTGTCCTCGTCTGAAGTTATTTCTCCTCCATACATCTGAGATCATGACTACGCCTAAACCCCAAACGAGGTGTAGTCAAACCCTACTTCAGCTCTGGTCCTATATGCGAAATTTCAAAGGCATACGAAATTTTTCCTTGTATCATTTGTGTTGACCCTTCATGGGTATTCATAGTAGTGCGTGCTCTTAATTTGATCCGAGTTGAACTTATGAACCGACATGACTTCCATTTATACATTAATTCATTTTTGGAGCCGACATTAGGATTATTTTGATGTTTTGCTTGCAGACTTCAGTAGGCTTGCTTTTGAGGTATTGAAATTGGTCTTAGAGGGTTGTTACACAACTTTGAGGACATGAATACATTTACATAAACTCGTGAAGAGTTTCTATACACATGACATGACTCTTTGACATATAAATAATTCCTAAAGACATCAAGAATAATTCTTTCACCTAGTGACACTTTTTGCTCACGAAACCCATGTAGCAAGGCATAAAAATAATTTATTTCATTTTATTACATCACTTACAAAGATCATGTCATTATGAAGACCGAACCTAGTTATACTTTCTTCAACACTAGGACCCATAAGAACTAGGGTGATGGCCATGGATAAGGGGTAGAGCTCATGTTTGGCTTTTGCCCACATGCTAAATTTGTGTGTCCCGACCATCTTTTGAATTGTGTGGTACATTTCCTGTTGAGAGTGGCCAAATTATGCTTTTTATTTTATTTTTAGCTGCATGAACCTCCCGAGCATCATTTCAGGCCCGGCCCATGTTGAGAAATTAAAGGGAAATATAAAAATTTGATTTCTGTTAACTATGACAACTTCTTGAGATATTATTTCTTTGGATTTTGCTTCTTATTGTTTATATGAATTGTTATCTTCAAAGAGTTACCAAAACAAGAAGATCATAATACACAAGTACACAAAATATTTGCACCAAGCCAGGGCAAAAACCTGTCCTAGACATGAGAGGAAAAACCCTTTGAACTCTTTCTTATAGAATCTTTATTGAGAAATTACATGACCCAAACATTGACTCAAAAAATGCCTTCAACATCAAATGACAATACCTCCAAACATGTACCCCAAACATATTGTATAATTATTCGATGAATTAGGTATGTAGCATGAGCATGACAGTTAGCAACGATAGACTCGAATAGGCTCTTTTAGCATCTCTCTATCCTTGCACTACATGAAGATCCTTCATACTTCAACAATACGATGATTAGAGCTTGTCTCAAGGCTTCATAATGCTAAAATAGTGCTTGTCCCAATACAGTGAGAACAGAACACTTTTATATCAAAGTGTAGACATATATGTGAGTAGGGTTAGGACTCTTCTAGCCCTACGATACCTTCGATATTTTCGGCATTGATTTTCTCCTTGCAAACTCACCTAGATCAGACCTTCAACCCAACAATATACTCAAGAAATGAGATTCCCTAACCTGGATCATAATGCCGCAACCCAGTTCAGACTGTCGCAATAGAGAACAGGCTTGCGGATGAGGGAACAGACCTCCTCAATGACTGTGGCTACCCTTAACATCGACCCTTTCACTTCACTCGTATTCACGAATGAGAAATGAAGTTATTGTGTCTTGAAGAGGTGCCAATGTAGCCTATATATAGGTTTGCCTCCTCACCATTAAGCCAATGTGATTCTTTGACGTGATCCTTTTAGCCGACAAGGTAATAAGAGGTTTCTCGAATTTCTTCAAGTGGTTTCTTTGCAACAAATCCGTGGGTACATGTTGGAGTATTCCATTGATGATCTAGAAGGGTTCTTGACTTACATCAATTACATTTACGCGAGTAATAATACATGACTGTCTTTATTTTTAAATGACTCATCTTAAGGATCACAGTTGGAGCCAAAACTTCTTGAGCATGAAACCCATACGAAATACTAAGCCTGCACCTTATCATTGAGATCTTGTGTCCAATCAAGATCTATATCATGCCTTCCTGTAGTGTAGATCTCTGCTCTCATACCCATCCGAAGTTCCTTATGATTTATTCAACCGAGATCTAGCTTCATTGTACCTTAAACCCATCCAAGGTGTAGTCAAGCATTTCACCAAAAATTCCTGCGACTCTGATCCTCTATATATGCGAAATTTCAAAGAAAAAATGTGAAATCTTCTTGTGCCTTTTCGAGCTGACCCATAGTTTCTTGTTCTTTTGATTGATGAGGTTTGTCAACCATAGCCCAATACTTTCCCACTGTTGCATGAGGGAGTTGATCTTCTTTGTGCCTTGTGCTGAAACACCCTCTGACACCATGTTGAGAAATGGAAGGGCAATATAAACATTTGATTTCTCTTAACTATGACATTTGCTTGAGATATTATTTCTTTGGATTCTGCTTCTTATTGTTTATATGAATTATTATCTTCAAATAGATACCAAAACAATAATTTCAAAATACACAAGTACAAAAAATATTGGCACCAAGCAAGGGCAAAAACCTCTCCTAGACATGAGAGGAAAAACCCTTTGAACTCTTTCTTATAGAATCTTTATTGAGAAATTACATGATCCAAACATTGACTCTGAAAATGCCTTCAACATTAAATGACAATACCTCCAAACATGTACCCACACATAGTGTATACTTTTGCAGTGAATTAGGTATGTAGCATGAGCATGACAATTAGCAATGATATACTCAGATAGGCTCTTCTAGCCTCTCTCTATCCTTGCACTACATGAAGATCCTTCATACTTTGATAGAACAATGATTGGGGCTTGTCTCAAGGCTTTGTAATGCTAAAACAATGACTGTCCCAATACAGCGAGAACAGAACACTTTTATATCAGAGTGTAGACATATATGTGAGTAGGGTTAGGGATCTTCTATCCCTACGATACCTTCGATATTTTCGGCAATGATTTTCTCCTTGCAAATTCGGCTAGATCAAACCTTCAACCCAATAGTATACTCAAGAAATGAGATGCCCTAACCCGGATTAGAATGCCACAACCCGAATCAGACTACCACAATAGAGAACAGGCTTGTGGATGAGGGAATAGACCTCCTTAATGACTGTGGCTACCCTTATCATCGACCCTTTCACTTCGCTTGTATTCACGAATGAGAAATGAAGTTGGTTGTGCCTTGAAGAGGTGTCAACTCAGCCTATATAGAGGCTTGTGTTAATTTTAGGTATGTTCTATGCTAGAGCAATTTATCTAATTTCTTTTCCATATAAGCAATCACATCAACATAAAGTAAATTGCAGATAGAACATAAATATAAATCGCAGAATACAAGCCAAGACAAGAGGACACAAGATGTGGCGCAAGCCAGGGACAAACCCCACAAGGTGTGGGGAAACCCTTGATCAATTCTTCTTTTATGTTCTTCAAATTTCAGCAAAGAAAGAGAGAGAGAGAGAGAGAGATAGTACATTTACAACAGAAGTCAACACCTTGACTTATCTAGATCTAGCATATATCATTTCTTATAACGATGAGATCTGTTGAAGACATTCTGCTTCAACTGATTCTCCAAGGTGACTCCTTCACATATCATCATTCTGCATCTTGTCCATTTGTTGCACCTGTGTGTAGCACCATCATGTTGTATCATCATGCTACTCATGATCACTGTGTTGCCCACACATCATGTTGTCCATGACCTCATACATCATGTTGCCCATGTGTTGTGTTGCTTCATGATTCTATCATGCTGCCCATTCATTATGTAGTGCTGCATCCAAAAATCATTGAGTTGTTCTCAACGTCATGGATCTGCACCTATCTGATGTGTACTCAATCACTGTTATGCTGCTCTCATTACACAACATCACATTGCTACCCTAAATCAACAAGTATGTTGAGAATGACAGATCCGGCCTTTTCATTGTAATATACTCCTTTAGTATGGTTGTGGGGATTCATAGATCTTCTTTGTTGTATGTGCATCATCATGTTGCAACACTGTAACACTGTCATTAGCCTTAGCTGATTGTTATGGCTTGCAGCCTAGAAAAGCAGCTAGGCTATAGATAGGAAATCCTCTGGCAGTCTCAAACTACACAATCAAGCTGTCATCTATAGTAATTTGTTTTCAATATATATATTGCCTGAGTGTGAAAGCTATGTGTGTGTATATATATATATATTCATTGAGTTGTGTATCCACCTGGGTTGTGCATATATATATTTATTGAGTTGTTGTTGCTGCATATCCACATACATTCATGAAGTTGTTGCTTACATCACTGCATGGACAGCATATATATATTATATATATATATATAATATATATATACAACATTCCATTCCAGTCAGCAATGATGATCTCAGATAGGCTATTCTAGCCTTTTACTATCCTCACACTTCATGAAGAATCATCCCATACATAACAGTCTCTCAATTTGTAATTTTGTGATGCCAAATGGATGATTGTTATAGGTCAGTGAAGACAGAACCCTTTGCTTCAGTATGCGGATGCACGTGATGGGAGAGATAGGGCTCCTCTAGCCCTTAGATGGCTTCGATCTCTTTAGTATTGATCTATCCATCCAATCTGCGGCTATATTGGATCTACAACCCAACAGTGTTCCCATGAAACCCTTCTCTCGTTTATCCTTTCACTTCGCTTTCCTTCAAGAACGAATTATGATTGAATATTTGTACACATATTGCTAGGGCATCATCCATGTATAAGTTAGGGAATTCATTCCCATATGTGTATTATGTGTGGTATTATATCTCCTTATGTATTGCATTCTCCTCATGATCAGCATATAATGGCTACGGCTCTTCCATATGACAACGGAGTAGATTTATCACAAGACTGTCTTGCGTGAAAGGAACAGCGTATTCCGTGATCTGCATATCAATGTATAGCATCAACGTATTCCCTAATCTGTGTATTAATGGTCTCCATTAACAGTGTATAAGGTCCAGCGTATAAGGTCTTTGTGTGCATCCTCATAAGTGTGCAGCTTATTGCGGCTAGGGTATTACAGTAGTTAGGGCATCATAGTGGTTAGGGCATCATCTTTAGTCCAATGTATCTTCTTGTGTGTCTCTCCTTCACAAAAAACCCAAGACGTGGTGAGGAGGAGATCACATGAAGTGTGTGTTATCCTAATGACTCCAAATCCTCTCTTATTTATACTAAAAGTGTGGATGATTGAATAGACATGACGTTTGGGCTTCTTGAGCCTATATAAGTTCCTGGTCAGCTAGATAATAAATCCATAATCAAAATAAATTCATATCTCCATAAATACTTATCGAAATCGGATGATATTTAGATCAATCCTACACCTCTCGATGAGAGGGATCCAATAAAAATATCAGTTGCAATAAATAAGTTGACACACATGGAGTTTGGCCCTATTTTCCAATTTAACACTCCCTCTCAACTAGGGAGAACTCCATTCGCTGATCCATAAGTCTGACTATACTGCCTTTGCCATCAGTTCCCTACACTTCTCTACCCAGCTCTTCTCAGCTTTGCTCCGCTCTGTCGGCTCTGCTCTACTCTGCTTAGCTCTGCTGACTTTGTTCTACTCTGCTCAGCTCTACTGGATCTGCTCTGCTCTGCTCATCTTTGTTGTCTATGTTCTGCTATGCTCAGCTCTACTAGCTCTGCTCTGCTCTAGCTTAGCTCTGCTAAACTATGAAGAAGAAGAATTGATCAAGAATGTCTAATACCATTCTCCACTAACCCAAAGTTAGTCTCAGAGTGCGTACCATTGGTCCCAGACTAGTATCATTGATCCTAGATTAATGGAGGTCATCCTAGCATAGGGAGTACGGTAGACACAATGATGCATCCATTAGTACTACTATGGTCCCTAACTTCATTTCCCTGCTCATTGATCAGATAAGAGGTACTTCCCATGAGTCCCAGACTGCATGGGTAGGATTTCTCGACAGGAGAACTTAATCAATCTTGTCCTCACAGGAGAACACATCAATCCTGCTATAATCACCATGGAGAACACATCAATCCCGCTACAATCGCCATGGAGAACACATCAATCCAGGCCTCACAGGAGAACACATCAATCATGTCCCACAAGAGAGTGAATCATCTTGTCCCAGTGCACACCACCAAGGGAGGGTGAGTCACCCTGTGGTCGTACATTGCTCCAGTAAGAACCGTAGGCCCCTAGAGCTCCTAGATCTCAATGTATGCAACATGCAAGACCCTTGTACAAGGGTTTCTTGACGACTCCAAGTTGTTCGGGAAAATCACAAATTTGATCTTTCCCCGGGGCTTTGACAAAGTGTATCAACCTATACATCATCTTAATGCGATGGAGACTCCTTACTCATTGACTTTCCATATCCCAGATAAGGCAGTATCTAATGTCTATCTGCTGGAGCAATTGTTAAATACAGGATTCCTCAATAATCGAATCCCACCTCTGGTTGTTACAGAGAATCATAGTGGTATTCATCATGTGTACAAACAGCTCACTGAAGAGCTTTCCCAACCAGGCAGCTTCATACAAGATCATACTCGTAGATATATATCCGGTCTCGGCGGTGCTTACAACAACCGACTTCTGCTTCTTTCTCATCCATGATATCGAAGCAGAATCCAAAGAGAAACAGCACTAAGAAGTGCTCTAGTGATCCTCCACACTGTCTGCCCAATCAGCATTCGAATAATTATGCAATTTCATATTTCCGGCAGTGTATCTCAATCCATGAGAGATTGTGCCCTAAACAGATCTCAGAAGATTCTTGGCACCAATCCAATGAGGCTCAACCAAATATGAGTTCCCTGCAAAACATATGTCTGGAATCCAACTCCCTCTTACTTCTACAAATGAGAGGGTCTGCAACTATCAGAAATAGTTTGTCTGCATAAGATGCCAGTATGAGAGGTCTATCATCCACAGCTTTCGGATAATGATTTGGATCGGTTTCACTCCTTAGTGAATCTCAGCTTCATCAAATAGCTATCAATCCTCTCATACTATGCCCGGGGTGTTTTGCTTCAAGCCATAGAGGTCTTTCTTCCACCTGCATACATGAGATTCCTGTTCATGAATCTCAAACTCCACGGGTTGTTTTAAACCTGTGGAACTGCTACATGAGGGGGATGGTCCCCTTGTAAAACTTTCCTTCGGTACATCTCAGACATGTACTTTCATGCTATTTTTGAATTTAGGCTTCCCTATCACCATCTGACTCACAGACCTTCGATGCTATGTGTCAATGGACATGGTCCCCAATGGACTTCTTGTAACTTAATACATCCCTGAACTCAAAAGCCTCTTTGAAAATTCTATTTTCAAACACGTACCTTTCCATCAACGAATGTCACCTTTGAACCTTCAACTTCCATCACTGGGGTTCCTTGCTTCCTTGAAGAGTCGGTTGTGTCTTTGATGACTTGCATCTCTGTCATTCAGACACTCCTTCGCATAAGGGCTGAACTCATAACCAATACATCTACCTTTCCTTTTGTTATGAAACCAGCTCAAGAAAAGATAGATCAACGCCTTAGAATTGAGCCTCTTCGAGGGGGCAACCTCCTTTACATTACATAAATGAACAATTCTTGGAT
>APFE031131239.1:216818-241598 GCA_000404065.3 Pinus taeda
TAATCAGAGCCGACATAACAATAATAATGTAAGGGCACAATAATAACAATAGTGGGCTTCTATGGGTCACAATAGTGAAAATATGGGCACTACATGGGTACATCAATATAATAAGGGGGTTGTACTAATAATAATAAGGGGTTACACTAGTAGTATAGGGGCCTAACACCTTCCACCCTTAGATCTGCACTTCCCAATGAAGTGATCTTTAGGTATGCCATCAGAAGTTCTACTGCGCCATTTTGATAATATGCTCTACTTCAAATTCACCCTAAGTGAATTGTGAAGAACCCATTGATCCTTTTGTCTTGTCCCAACTGTCTTTGGTGGCTGCTCTTTCACTCTTGCTTGGGCATTGTCTTCACCTCAGCTTTGATCCCATGTTAATTTCAGGTATGTTCTATGCTAGAGCAATTTATTTAATTTCTTTTCCATATAAGCAATCACGTCAGCATAAAG
Source organism: Pinus taeda (assembly GCA_000404065.3). Lineage (NCBI taxonomy): Eukaryota > Viridiplantae > Streptophyta > Pinopsida > Pinales > Pinaceae > Pinus > Pinus taeda. The sequence goes on from APFE031131239.1 coordinate 217,278, forward strand.
TAAACTGCAGATAGAACATAAATATAAATCGCAGAATACAAGCCAAGACAAGAGGACACAAGATGTGGCGCAAGCCAGGGACAAACCCCACAAGGTGTGGGGAAACCCTTGATCAATTCTTCTTTTATGTTCTTCAAAGTTCAGTAAAGAGAGAGAGAGATAGTACATTTACAACAGATGTCAACACTTTGACTTATTTAGATCTAACATAGATCATTTCTTATAACGATGAGATCAATTGAAAACATTCTGCTTCAACTGATTCTCCAAGGTGACTCCTTCACCTATCATCTTTCTGCATCTCATCCATTTGCTACACCTGACCGTGTAGCACCATCATGATGTATCATCATGCTGCTCATGATCACTGTGTTGCCCACACATCATGTTGTCCATGACCTCATACATTACGTTGCCCATGCGTTGTGTTGCTTCATGATTCTATCATGTTGCCCATTCATTATGTAGTGTTGCATCCAAAAATCATTGAGTTTTTCTCAACATCACGGATTTGCACCTATCTAATGTGTACTCAATCATTGTTATGCTGCTCTAATTATATAGCATCGCATTGCTACCCAAATCAACAAGTATGCTGAGAATGACAAATCCGGCCTTTTCATTGTAATATACTCCTTTAGTATCGGTGGGGTGATTCATAGATCTTCTTTGTTGTCTGTGCATCATCATGCTGCAACACTATAACACTGTCATCAGCGTTAGCTACTTGCTATGGCATGCAGCCTAGCATAGATATGAAATCCTCCATGCAGTCTCAAACTATACAATCCAGTTGTCATCTATAGTGATCCGTTTTCAATATGAATATTACCTGAGTGTGAAAGTTGTGCGTGTATATATTGACTGTGTGTATATATATATTACCTGAGTAACTGCGTGTCTCCTGAGTGACTGCGAGTATATATATCTATTCATTGAGTTGTGTATCCACCTAGATTGTGAGTATGTATATTTATTGAGTTGTTGTTGTTGTGTATCCACATACATTCATGAAGTTGTTGCTTACATCACTGTGTGGACAGCATATATATATCGCATATATTACAGCGTTCCATTCCAGTGAGCAACGATGATCTCGGATAAGCTATTCTAGACTTTTACTATCCTCACACTTCATGAAGAATCATCCCATACATAACAGTCTCTTGATTTGTAATTTCGTGATGCCAAATGGATCACTGTTATAAGTTAGTGAAGACAGAACCCTTTGCTTCAGTATGCAGATGCACGTGATGGGAGAGATAGGGTTCCTCTAGCCCTTAGATGGCTTCGGTCTTTTTGGTACTGATCTATCCATCTAATTTGTGGCTAGATTGGATCTACAACCCAACAGTGTTCCCATGAAACCCTTCTCTCATTTATCCTTTCACTTCGCTTTCCTTCAAGAACGAATTATGATTGAATGTGTGTACACATATTGCTAGGGCATCATCCACGTATAAGATAGGGCATTCATTCCCATATGTGTATTATGTGTGGTATTATATCTCCTTATGTATTGCGTTCTCCTCATGATCAGCGTATAATGGTTGCGGCTCTTCCATATGACAATGGAGTAGATTTATCACGAAACTATCTTGCGTGAAAGGAATAGCGTATTCCCTAATCTGCGTATCAATGTACAACATCAACGTATTCCTTGATCTGTGTATTAATGGTCTCCATTAACAATGTATAAGGTCTCTGCGTGCATCCTCATAAGTCTGTGGCTTATTGTGGCTAGGGTATTACAGAAGTTAGGGCATCATAGTGGTTAGGGCATCATCTTTAGTCTAGCGTATCTTCCTGTCTCTCCTTCACCAAAAACCCAAGACGTGGTGAGGAGGAGATCACATGAAGTATGTGTTATACTAATGACTCCAAATCCTCTCTTATTTATACTAAACGCGTGGATGATTGAATAGACATGACGTTTGGGCTTCTTGAGCCTGCATAAGTTGCTGGTCGGCTAGATAATAAATCCATAATCAAAATAAATTCATATCTCCATAAATACTTATTGGAATAGGATGATATTTAGATCAATCCTACACCTCTTGACGAGAGGGATCCAATAAAAATATCAGCTGCCATAAATATGCTGACCCACATGGAGTTTGGCCCTACTTGCCAATTTAACAGCTTGCCTCCTCACCATTAAGCCAATGTGATCCTTTGACGTGATATTTTTAGTCGAAGAGGTAATAAGAGGTTTCCCGAATTTCTTCAAGCAATTTCTTTGCAACAAATCCGTGGGTACATGTTGGAGTATTTCATTGATGATATAGAAGGGTTCTTGACTTACATCAATTCCATTTACACGAGTAATAATACATGATTATCTTCATGTTTACATGCCTCATCTTAAGGCTCACAATTGGAGCCAAAACTTCTTGAGCATGAAACCAATGTCTCAAGCAACAACAACAAAAAATTCTTAATACAAACAAACAAACAAAAAAATGTTAAAATATTTGACATGATGAAGATTGAACCTAGTTACACTATTTTTAACAACCCAAGGTGTGGACAAGGGGATGGGGAGGCTTACCCTATGTGGATCCACATGGGAAAACAAATGAGTGGGGCTAAATTGAGTGGATGAGGAGTGATTTAGGTGCTATCAGGAAACGGGACCACGCAACCAAAATCGGTATTTCCCATGTAGTTCCAACCCTAAAGCTAATGGACATTAAAGGAGATCCCACTGGACTAGGATACAAGGGTAACTATGAATTCGAGCAGTGGAGACAAGGATATAGACCTAACCCACTCTTTCTGCCAAATCCCCCACCAATCTGTGCCCAAAAGTTCCCATGACAAGTAAGAAAAAATACTCAACTATACCAATGAAAATCCATACCTTCGGGTTCAGGAGGCCCACCTTCAAACATACATTCATATGATAGGGGGAGGGACCACATGGTTGGCTCAGGTGATGGATAAAATGGCACATCGAGCTATCTGGGGGCTGTAAGGGGTTGTTTCCTGTTGGTTGAGGACCATCTAGGAGAAAAAAAATCTCCCATGCATACTACCCACATGTGGTGGGTAACATGGATAACATCCACCAGTAAATATGGAGAGAAGCCATTGAGGTGACAATGGCGATTGAGCTCTTGTTTCCATAAGATCTAGGTTGCATAGTGAGGCTTTGAACCAAGTCTGCTAGATTTTGTGGTAACATTTTTGGTGTCATTGTTAGGGAGGAGTTGAGTCCTCCTTGTGATTTGAATTCTATGTTTCAATATATTTTGATGAGAACATATCAAATCCGAAACTAAAATTTCTCATCTTGCAACTCTTAAATTCTATTTCCATGTAGGAGTTTCTATTAGTAGGTTTGAAAGATTCGTTCCTCCTAAAACGAAAACCATTTTAAATATCACTACTACTCTATCTCTCTTCTAGAAAATTCACTTTTTGGTGGCCCTATACCTCAGGGATAATCGAAAATCCATTTCTTACCAGTGCCTACAAACCCCTTGATATGAGTGTCATTCAAGGGTACACTCACAAATTTCCTAACAAGTATGAGGAGTGGTAGCCCAAGTTCAATGGGATTGATACAACCATTGTTGAGCAACACATCGATCAATTTTTTTGGGGTGTTTGTGGGAGAGACATCCAAGTTGAGGATGTAGTCATGAGTTGTTTTCCCTTTCCTTAGAGGACAATGCTAAATACTGGTACCTATATTTACCTACAAGAGGAATCAAACACTAGACCAATTCCATAAGGCATTCAATCAAAGACGATATGAAATTTCTAGGCCAAGTTCCAAGAAGCTAATAAAATGGAGAATGAAAGTATCAAGGATTTTACTCATAAGTTTGACAAGTTAATCAAGGAAGTGTCTTTATAAACCTATTGATTGAATTATTTTGGCACTCTACATTGATGCTTTTCTTTACATGTTTTTCTTTTCCTTAAAGGATAAGGAACCTACAACCATTGAATGTAATTTAACCACATCTAAGATTGTTTTTCTATTTTATCCTAGATCCAAAGTTAAGGTCAAGTCAAATCCATCCACACAAGTTGACCCCAACTTGCAAGCCTTTGCCAAAAAGTTTCAAAAAGTCACTAACGAGTTGATACAGGGACAGCTTGTTGTGATGAATAGGCTAACCATTGTAGACAATGAAAGAGGTTCCCATCCTAATTATTCCGCCAAACCTCAATTTAACAATGATAGGGCCCTTTGAAAGAATCAAAACCCAAGTGGTGATGAGAGTGCCCCTCAACAAACATTGTGCCTAATACTCTTGCCTCTACTAACATAATAAATGATGAGGGTTTTTCTTGTCGTCAATGTTGTAACAATCTCCACATCGAAGAAGAGTTCCCTCATGATCAAGTTAAGAGGATGTTATCCCATAGCATTTGAATTTGTTGAACAACTCTAATCCATTTACAACCTTGGTTAATATAATTATTTATCTTGCTCAACAACATGAAGAGATGGTTGAATAACATGTTAATAATGATGATGAGCATCTTAATGTTATTGAATTAATGGATAGGTTTTGTTGACCACTCTATGTCAACTACCCTATAGCATTGTACATTGTTTCAAAGCATTCCATCATGTTAGAGCAATCAAACATCCATATATCATCATTGCCTTTCCGCTGTTTTGTCAAAATAGTAATTTCAAATTTTGCAACCCTGTGTGGCCATTGTAAAAATGATTCTAGTATATGTCTATAAAACCATATAAAACACTTAGATAAGCTTAATATTTTCAACAAACAATTTCATTCTCAGGAACTTTTTAACCTTGATTAATTATTTATGTTTTCTTAAACATCAAATAATTATTAGAGTTTTTCCCCCAAACATACCCAAATACTAATGTGGGGCTTGATGGTGATGTCTTAGGTGATTCCTAGTGTATAGATTAGATGTAAATTATCACGCTAGATCATTTCTTGAGTCTTGAAAAATTTGGTTAATTCTAAGTGGCTAATGTTAATTGTTAAAATTCCCACTAGTTGGGATTTTAATAATTATTTTGATATAAAAATGTAAAATTTAATGCCTATAGAAGTTGATGGGGGTAGAGTGTTCATAATTAGAACCTCTACCTCTCAACTCTCTATATCGAGAGAAAGAATAACAAACAAACAAAAAAAATCAAGGTTGAAATTATTTTTATCCTCTCCAATTATTTTTATTTTCTTTTTCCGACAAAAAAAGGGCAAAAAAGTTATCCAGAAAATGGTCAAAAAAATTAAACAAGAGAAAATAAAAAAATTCTCCAAGTGGGAAAATAAAATTATTGAGAATATGGTCATTTCCAAGGAAGATTAAATTTGAAAGACTCATTTCTGAGGAATATTGGTCCAAAAGGAATTCATGGACCCACAAGGAGAAGTATTTCCAAGAGAAAATTTTGATTTTTAAGGGAAATCGATTTTTTGGTCCAATGGTCAAAATTAAATGAGTTTTTAAGATTATGATTTCAGGGTCATCATAGAGATTTGTTCCTTTCACCTCTTCATAGGCACCTGAGGGTATAGAACTAGCTAGTGTTAGTGAGAAGTATGGTTGCAAGGATCAGTGAGTTCTGAGCGAGCAACATATCTTTTCTTACTACACCAACTATTTATGGTTGTAGGTGCACCAGAGTTTAAATCTAACTTGAACTTAAAACAATGAATTCTCAACCATGGGGTCTGGTAACAAAATTAAGTGCCTTGCAAATCAACCTCAAATTTTGCAAGATCATTCACGTTGGTCTCAGTGTTCATTAGGATTTATTTTCAAGGTCACAGATAGATCAAGTCACATCAATTGATGCCTTTTGATGTCACTAGATAGTGCCACAATATATCATAGAGAGGCAATGTAAATTGATGTCTTTCATACCATACAAACTGACCAAGTTGTTGAGGAATGTCATATGACCTGTGTATTAATACATTAAGACATTGGTCCTCAAATTACTGCTCTCCACACACCAGTGTGAGGTTGTTCTTATATAGAAGAGAATGTGCCCTGGTTACAAAGCCAAGAGAATTCTTGAAGGTTTTTTCAGAATCCTAGTCCATCTGTCATATGGATGCCTCTGGACATTCAGGTGATCTTTTCTCTGGTTGGAATCCAAACTTCCAATTGTTCACCACTTCCTCTCTCTCCTCGGCAATTCTTCTTAAGCTCAAACATAGAGATTTTAATTTTGAATTTTTTGTATTAAAAATATATCACCTTTATACTAAACACACTTCATATTGAGAGGATCTAGCCAAACAGGTGCATTTGCAAATCCATATATAGTGGTGGGAGGTGATCTTAACTTCACTATTTCTCCAAGGGAAGTTTGGGGGCCTAGCCCGCACCCAAACCCTTAGGGGTTTTTCTCTCAAGATTTTCTCTCTCGACACAATTTAATCATCTTTGAACTCATAAATTTCCTCCCCAGTTGGAGCAATGTGTGCTCAAAAGGCAATGAAATTTTAAAGAGGCTTGATCATTTTTTAATTTCCAATGGAATTTGGAACTCTAGATATGGTATCAAATCAACAATAGACAAGAGGAATATCATTTCCAATTCAATATCTTATGGCTATAGGGGAAAGACTCTAGTGCTCTCATCCATACTACTTGGTGTTAATTTATGTAGCTCAAATCGGTGTTCTGGTCTCATATTGTGTCTATGAGGTTAAGGAACAAAGTGGATTAATTTTCTCCAAATCCCAAAGAAAAGTTTCCAAGGAAAATTACCTTGATTAGAACTAATTAACAAGATTATTAATTTTCCCAAGTCTAACTTAGGGAAATGGTTTAATTAATCAAGATTAATTGAGGTAAATTGATTTCCCTCTAGTAACTTCTAGAAAGGTCATGTGATTGGATCAAAATGATCTTAGCCATAGATTGAGTTAGATCGTTGTCGTTAATTATTCAACGAGAGATTATAAGAGGAAATTGATGGGCACTTAGAGAATACATTAGAGAGATTAGACACGTATTTCATGTTATAGCAAGGGCACAGTGATAGCGTGAGGGTACTAACTTATTGAGATTAGCAATGATTGAAGACAAGATTGTCGGAGTAAATTCTTCACAATGATTTCCAAATTTGTAAGAGATTGATTTTATCTGTAGAGAGGTTGAGTTTCCCAGTGGTGTGAGTTGCTTCAAAGAGGTTGAGTTGCCAAAGCAAATAGATATGTGCAAGATTAAACAATTTGCACATGAAAAGCTAAGTTTGCCAACAGAAGTTGGATTCCAGTGCAAGCCGAGATTATTTATCAACAATGTGAGTTTGCCAGAAAGGGTCAAGTTGTCAAGGCCACGTGTGGTTTGATTCAATGAGCCAAAGGGAGGCCAAATTGAATCAAGACAGCGGAGTTGTCTCCAGATAGCCAAATCAACTTGCAGAAGTGACAGAAATAATTTTCCGGAGGTTTGCCAATTTACAACAAACAAATGTACTTTTCAATCTTAGAATTTTGCTGAAGAATAATAAAAATACTCATTTGCAAAACTGGTTTTCCCCAAACTGGGGTTTTTCCAGAAACATTTTGTCCAAAAATATTGGTATTCATTATTTGTGTGTATGTGTGTGCAATATTTTTGCAGTTCCTATGGTTTATTTGTTTATGTAAAGTTGTAGTAGTGTTATTCAATGTTTTTCGCAAATAAATTGGAAAAGACATTCAATTGATAGGAGAATAATCACTAGTTAATTGTAATAGTATTAATATTCACACTTGGAAGCATATATCACCTTTAGAAAATAAATCATATATGAAGCAATTCCAAAAGAATATCCTACATATGAAAAGAATTTCTAGGTCTTGGGCAAAAGATCACCAAGCAACGCTGGACAAGGACATAGGAGATCAACCCAAAATTCTCTCAAATTCAATCTACTAATAGTTCGAGACCTGCCACAACAGCAACTCTTTAGGAAATGAAAGTTTTGGAAAAAAGAACTCTCTCTTACTATTGGAGGAAGAGCACTAGCGCTTTAAGAGCAAAGCAATATAACTTGAAGCTGGGGAAAATAAATCATATATGAAGCAATTCCAAGAGTATATCCTACATATGAGAAGAATTTCTAGGTCCTGGGCAAAGGAACCAAGCGAAGCTGGACAAGGACATAGAAGATCAACCCAAAATTCTCTCAAATTTAGTCTACTAATAGTTCGAGCCCTGCCACAACAACAACTCTTTAGGAAATGAAAGCTTTGGAAAAAAAAAACTCTCTTACTATTGGAGGAAGAGCACTAGCGCCTTAAGAGCAAAGTAATATAGCTTGACGTTGGGGATAATAACACAAAATTATTTCATCATTATGCTAATAATTATTGGAAGCGAAGGAATACCATCTAGGAAATCAAATCTAGGGACAGACCTCCCCACACTAGGGTTTTTCAGAGACATTTTGTCCAAAAACATTGGTATTCATTATTTGTGTGTATGTGTGTGCAATATTTTTATAGTTCCTATGGTTTATTTGTTTTATGTAAAGTTGCAGTAGTGTTATTCAATGTTTGTCACAAATAAATTGCAAGACATTCAATTGATAGGAGAATAATAACTAGTTAATTGTAATAGTATTAATATTCACACTTGGAAGCATATGTCACCTTTGGAAAATAAACCATATATGAAGCAATTCCAAGAGAATATCCTACATATGAAAATAATTTATAAGTCTTGGGCAAAGGATCACCAAGCAAAGTTGGACAAGGACGTAGGAGATCAACCCAAAATCCTCTCAAGTTCAATCTACTAATAGTTCGAGACCTGCCACAACAACGACTCTTTAGGAAATGAAAGCTTTGGAAAAAAGAACTCTCTTACTATTGGAGGAAGAGCACTAGCGCCTTAAGAGCAAAGCAATATAGCTCGAAGCTAGGGATAATAACACAAAATTATTTCACCATTATGCTAATAATTATTAGAAGCAAAGGAATACCATCTGGGAAATCAAATCTAGGGACTGGCCTCCCCCACAAAACTTTGAGAAGGTTGAGGCAAGAATGCCACATTTCAAATTGTTATATCAAAATCCTCCGAGGTGCCCTATACAAGATGTCCTCCAAGTAATTTCCCTCTTCCCTAAATCCACTATTTCAATCGAGATGAACTCCTCTCTCCTTAAAGAGGTATCAAAAGCCAAAATCTTGACTATTATAAGATCTATGCAAAAATCCAAGAGCCCTAGTCTAAATGGATTCCTAGTAATCTAGGATTCTTCTTAAGCTCAAACATAGAGATTTTAATTTTGAATTTTTTGTATTAAACATATATCACCTTTATACTAAACACACTTCATATTGAGAGGATCTAGCCAAACAGGTGCATTTGCAAATCCATATATAGTGGTGGGAGGTGATCTTAACTTCACCATTTCTCCAAGGGAAGTTTGGGGGCCTAGCCCGCACCCAAACCCTTAGGGTTTTCTCTCAATATTTTCTCTCTCGACACAATTTAATCATCTTTGAACTCATAAATTTCCTCCCCAGTTGGAGCAATGTGTGCTCAAAAGGCAACGAAATTTTAAAGAGGCTTGATCATTTTTTAATTTCCAATGGAATTTGGAACTCTAGATATGGTATCAAATCAACAATAGACAAGAGGAATATCATTTCCAATTCAATATCTTATGGCTATAGGGGCAAGACTCTAGTGCTCTCATCCATACTACTTGGTGTTAATTTATGTAGCTCAGATAGGTGTTCTGGTCTCATATTGTGTCTATGAGGTTAAGGAACAAAGTGGATTAATTTTCTCCAAATCCCAAAAAAAGTTTCCAAGGAAAATTACCTTGATTAGAACTAATTAACAAGATTATTAATTTTCCCAAGTCTAACTTAGGGAAATGGTTTAAATAATCAAGATTAATTGAGGTAAATTGATTTCCCTCTATTAACTTCTAGAAAGGTCATGTGATTGGATCAAAATGATCTTAGCCATAGATTGAGTTAGATCGTTGTCGTTAATTATTCAACAAGAGATTATAAGAACAAATTGATGGGCACTTAGAGAATACATTAGAGAGATTAGACACGTATTTCATGTTATAGCAAGGGCACAGTGATAGCGTGAGGGTACTAACTGATCGAGATTGGCAATGATTGAAGACAAGATTGTCGGAGTAAATTCTTCACAATGATTTCCAAATTTGTAAGAGATTGATTTTATCTGTAGAGAGGTTGAGTTTCCCAGTGGTGTGAGTTGCTTCAAAGAGGTTGAGTTGCCAAAGCAAATAGATATGTGCAAGATTAAACAATTTGCACATGAAAAGCTAAGTTTGCCAACAGAAGTTGGATTCCAGTGCAAGCCGAGATTATTTATCAACAATGTGAGTTTGCCAGAAAGGGTCAAGTTGTCAAGGCCACGTGTGGTTTGATTCAATGAGCCAAAGGGAGGCCAAATTGAATCAAGACAGCGGAGTTGTCTCCAGATAGCCAAATCAACTTGCAGAAGTGACAGAAATAATTTTCCGGAGGTTTGCCAATTTACAACAAACAAATGTACTTTTCAATCTTAGAATTTTGCTGAAGAATAATAAAAATACTCATTTGCAAAACTGGTTTTCCCCAAACTGGGGTTTTTCCAGAAACATTTTGTCCAAAAATATTGGTATTCATTATTTGTGTGTATGTGTGTGCAATATTTTTGCAGTTCCTATGGTTTATTTGTTTATGTAAAGTTGTAGTAGTGTTATTCAATGTTTTTCGCAAATAAATTGGAAAAGACATTCAATTGATAGGAGAATAATCACTAGTTAATTGTAATAGTATTAATATTCACACTTGGAAGCATATATCACCTTTAGAAAATAAATCATATATGAAGCAATTCCAAAAGAATATCCTACATATGAAAAGAATTTCTAGGTCTTGGGCAAAAGATCACCAAGCAACACTGGACAAGGACATAGGAGATCAACCCAAAATTCTCTCAAATTCAATCTACTAATAGTTCGAGACCTGCCACAACAGCAACTCTTTAGGAAATGAACGTTTTGGAAAAAAGAACTCTCTCTTACTATTGGAGGAAGAGCACTAGCGCTTTAAAAGCAAAGCAATATAACTTGAAGCTGGGGAAAATAAATCATATATGAAGCAATTCCAAGAGAATATCCTACATATGAAAAGAATTTCTAGGTCCTGGGCAAAGGATCACCAAGCGACGCTGGATAAGGACATAGAAGATCAACCCAAAATTCTCTCAAATTTAGTCTACTAATAGTTCGAGCCCTACCACAACAGCAACTCTTTAGGAAATGAAAGCTTTGGAAAAAAAAAACTCTCTTACTATTGGAGGAAGAGCACTAGCGCCTTAAGAGCAAAGTAATATAGCTTGACGTTGGGGATAATAACACAAAATTATTTCATCATTATGCTAATAATTATTGGAAGCGAAGGAATACCATCTGGGAAATCAAATCTAGGGACAGACCTCCCCACACTATGGTTTTTCAGAGACATTTTGTCCAAAAACATTGGTATTCATTATTTGTGTGTATGTGTGTGCAATATTTTTACAGTTCCTATGGTTTATTTGTTTTATGTAAAGTTGCAGTAGTGTTATTCAATGTTTGTCACAAATAAATTGCAAGACATTCAATTGATAGGAGAATAATAACTAGTTAATTGTAATAGTATTATTATTCACACTTGGAAGCATATGTCACCTTTGGAAAATAAACCATATATGAAGCAATTCCAAGAGAATATCCTACATATTAAAAGAATTTATAAGTCTTGGGCAAAGGATCACCAAGCAAAGTTGGACAAGGACGTAGGAGATCAACCCAAAATCCTCTCAAGTTCAATCTACTAATAGTTCGAGACCTGCCACAACAACGACTCTTTAGGAAATGAAAGCTTTGGAAAAAAGAACTCTCTTACTATTGGAGGGAGAGCACTAGCGCCTTAAGAGCAAAGCAATATAGCTCGAAGCTAGGGATAATAACACAAAATTATTTCACCATTATGCTAATAATTATTAGAAGCAAAGGAATACCATCTGGGAAATCAAATCTAGGGACTGGCCTCCCCCACAAAACTTTGAGGAGAAGGTTGAGGCAAGAATGCCACATTTCAAATTGTTATATCAAAATCCTCCGAGGTGCCCTATACAAGATGTCCTCCAAGTAATTTCCCTCTTCCCTAAATCCACTATTTTAATTGAGATGAACTCCTCTCTCCTTAAAGAGGTATCAAAAGCCAAAATCTTGACTATTATAAGATCTATGCAAAAATCCAAGAGCCCTAGTCTGAATGGATTCCTAGTAGAATTCTATCTAGGACTCTACAATCTCCTAAAAGATGATCTACTCAAGGTTATCAAAGAGTAAAAAAATTAAGGCACAATTCTTGGATCTATCAACTCTACCTTCCTTTGCCTCGTAACGAAATCACAAGAGGGCAAATCCCTCTATGGCTACTAGCCTACAGTGTATTGCAATGTTCTTTATAAAATTATATCTAAAATTATTGTGCAGACTCAACCCCATCATCAACGCTATAATCTCACAAAAACAATTTGGTTTTCCACAAAATAGAAACATTTTGGATGTTGTTGTGGTTGCTCAAGAAGTTATGTGCCATGTTCAGGTAACTAGAACAAATGTTATATATAAAACCTTACCCCATTTGCCCCGGTGGAACGACTATTACTCCCTAATCCAATTCTTCTCATGTTGTCAAAAGATAGACAATTTACATTATATTTTTTTTCTCAATTACACACACACACAAGAGAGACAATTTACATTATATTTTTTTGCTCAGTTACACACGTAAATTGTCGCTCTTCAAACAACACAAGAAGAGTCAAATTAGGGAGTAATAATCGTTCCACCAAGGCACATAGGGTAAGGTTGTCACAAATAGTGTTTGTTATAGTTACCTTAGTCATATACATATACACCATTCTTGCCTCCCACTATCATTCTTAACACTCCACAAATCTTATGGCCTTCATTCAATGGCACTCATGATCCATGGATTGCACCAAGGTAACATATTATCCGACTAAGTTGACAATCGGTGCCAGCACAAAGCTCAATTAGTCCATGTAACATATATAGGGCTGTGTATATATAACTAACGATTATATAGGTTGTAACTAGAATCAACTTTACGTAATATAGTTACAAACCTTTTAACTTGCATTCATGAATAAAATCCTTCAATAATAGTTGCAATCAAAATCAACATTATTTGATACAAGTACAAAATATTTTAACTTGTATTCACAAGTAAAATCATTTTATAATAATAGATGCAATCAAAATCAACATTATTTGATACAGGTACAAAACATTTTAACTTGTATTCACAAATAAAATCCTTTTATAGTAGTTGCAATCACAATCAACCTTATTTGATACAAGCACAAAACTTCTCAACTTGCATTCAAGACATAAAATAGAGAGTTAACTCTTTGTAACAACCTTATGAATTAACAAATTCTTTGTGACAACCTTATGAATTAACAAACTCTTTGGGACAACCTTATGTCACATAAGTATAAAGCTTTTTAATTTACATTTAAAAATAAAATAAAATTTCTAGCCTTTGTAGTGTTGCTAATGCTAGTTTAATAATGAACTCTATTTAATGTTGTTAGCGTAAATTTTAACTAGCCAATGTAATATATGCACATAGATTGTATGTGGACAAAAAAGAATTAAAAAATTGTGTAATTATTTTATTATTATCTAATTTTTAAGTCACAACCAAACAAAACACCAAATTGGTATATGAGACCTCTTTGTTTATGGGACAGAGAACCCACCTCCATACAGTGATCTAATAGCTAAATCTACAAAAACATATATACTCTACCCCTTCTAGTTTTAAACCTGCAACCTCTTAAAAAGAAACACATGCTCTCAATATTGCTACTGCAAATCTTAACTAACTCATGTAACATATGTAAATGAATTGTCAGTGAACAAAAAAAATCCATTGTGGTGAATTAACAAACTTTGTAATGTTGCCCGTGCAAACGTTAACTAGCTCATGTAACATAGGTACATACGCTGTCTGTGGACAAAAGAATCAACAAACTCTGTAATGTTTCTAGTGCAAACCTTAAATATACATAGGCTGTCAATGGACGAAAGAGAATTATCAGTCAGTGGCCAAAAGAGAATTAACAAAACTGTGTAATGTTGCTGTTGCACACATTAACTAGCCCAGGTAACATGCGCATACATGGGCTGTCAGTAGACAAAAGAGAATTAACAAAATTGTGTAACGTTGCTTGTGCAAACCTTAACTAGCCCATGTAACATGTACATGTGCAACCCATGTACAACTGGCCCATGTTGCTAATACAAACTTTAACTAGCCCACATGGCACATGTACATTGGCAACCCATGTAAAATTAGCAAAATGTAAATAATGGACAAAGCATTAACAAACTCAGTGTAACATTGCTGGTGCAAACCTTAAATGTTATGTACATGGCCTGTCGGTGGACAAAAGAGAATTAACAAAGTCTATAATGTTACTAATCCAAAAAGTTAACTTGACCATGTAACATATGCACATGGGCAGTCAGAGGACCAGAGAACTTGCAAACTGTATAATGCTAGTGCAAACCTTTATTAGCTCGTGTAGCTTTATGTACATGAACAAAGGGCTGTATCCAGCAGCTTATGTACATGAGCACATGGGTTGTATCTAGCTGTATGTGTAAAGCTAAAGGTCATAAAAGTAGTTGCTAGTGCAAAGCCATTAACGAGCCCATGTAACATAACAGTAGTTGCTAGTGCAAACCTTAAGTGGTCAGTGGTCATTGTTAGCGCAAACCTTAAGTGGTCATTGTTAGTGCAAACCTTAACTAAACTAGCCTTATCCCATGTAACATATGTACATGGGTTGAGTCTAGATGTATGTATACAGCTAAAGGTTATATTATAATGCTAAAGATTAAAATAAGCCATCAAAAACAGTAAGTCGCCAATTTTCTGTATTAAAAGTTATAATGCCAAAGGCTAGCCCATGTAACATATGTACATGCGCTGATTCTAGATGGATGTCTACAGCTATAGATTATACTATAAATGCTAAAGGTTATAATAAGTGATCAAAATCAACTTTAAAACCAATCTTAGTTGCCACTTTTCTAACAATACCTAGGGAATACAGGTAGTCAAAAATGATTAACAATTACCTGACAGTTGCATAAGTAGTGAAAATGAGAAACGATAAATGATTAGCAAGGACCTTACAGTTGCATAGGCAGTGAAAACGAGAACATGGTAGACAATAGAATTATTTCATAATTTCTTTTTCCAGGCCTGTTTTGAATGAATATTTCAGACCTTATTTGAAAACAAACGGAATTTCTCGTCCTTCACAGATTGTCTAGGATTGTTTAGCTATGGCAGGTTGTCTACTAACCTTTATGACATTTATATTCATGTTTAAGGCAAATCAAAATTAGGCCATCATTTTAACAGTAGCTAAATCAAATTTAGTCATTCTGCATCCGTAACCCTCATAAACACAAAATTCAACTATCTCCAATCAGACGTGGAATTTGACGTACCACAGGACATATTTTTTATTTCAGAACGTATTTGACGGCCGGAAAAAATGTTCCATGTCAAACACCTGACGTGCAATATACCTCTCCAACCAGTCAAAACGACATCTAATTCCAGAGGTAAAACCTAAAAATATATAATACCCTAAGAGTCAAGACTTAGAAACCCATACATAACCTATTTTGAACTTAAAAGCGACATCTAATTCCAAAGGTAAAACCTAAAAATATATAATACCCTAAGAGTCAAAGACTTAGAAACCCATACATAACCTATTTTGAACTTAAAAGCTATTTGAATTTCAGCATCCCATTGCCTACTACCTTAGTACTTGCCATTAATCCCATTGCCCACTACCTTAGTACTTGCCAATAGAAGTAACTCTCTAGCTATCATCAGTGTCTCACCCTATAGGAATGATATGCAAATTTAACATGATGAGACATGAAAATTACAATCTTACCATTTATCTATTCCAAAGATGAGATGTGGAAATTGCCTTCTTACGGTTTACCTATTCCAGATCTAGATTCACAAATCACACTGAACATCACTATCATATGTTGAAAGTTAAATTAGTGCCCATGGGTTTGTATTGGAATTTCACTGTATCTGATGTTGATTACTCAAATGTAAAACCAAACTTTTGCAGCCTCATGACAAATCAAGTGTAATCTAAGTTCTAGCCATGCAACTCTATCCGCCCTGGCGGAATGAAACTGTTGGATTGGAAATTGCAAGCAAGCCTGGATTTGAGTCACCAGCTCATTTAATATAATCTGGTACTTTCCGCATACACCTGTTTGATTTCTTCATAATAAATACTTTCAACCATGCCCTTCATCTTTTACGTAAACTGAAAACCACAATTTTGCTTTATCTTTGACAGCATAGGTACGCATTCATGACTCTCATTTAAATTTTTATGGTTGCAAACTAGTTTTTTTCTTGTAAAATTCTTTGAATATATCTATCATGAATTGCATATTTTGATTCATGAGTGAGCTTAATGGTTAAGAGCACATGTTTCTTTTTAAAAGGTCACAAGTTCAAAACCAAAGGGAGGTAGAGCATGCATGTCTTCATAGACTTCATAGTCAAATCACTGCACAGAAATGGGTCCCTTGTCCCACAAATAAGGAGTCTAATACAGTAATCTGGTGTCTAGCTTGGCTGTGACCTTAATTTTTGGAAAGAGTAAAGTTTAAATGTGATTGGGATAAATATTTTAAAAGCCAAAAAAAACATAAAAGTAATATTAAATAATAGGAGGAAAAATCTTTAAATGGAAAGAAGGGAATCTAATGAGAGGATTAAAATTCATTCTAATTGCTCATGAATTGCTAAAAGGGTAGTGGCTTTTCATGGCATTTCCCCTGGTATTATGGGAATTCAAATAAATAAAGGATTTGAATGAATCCATGGAACTGTGGATGCAGTCCAAGACGGTTTTTTCCATATGTTTAGAATAGTATTAAATAACAGTTAGAAAACAAAACAATAGTTTTTCATTAATTCTTATTCCACACAGACTCTTGTTAAACTCTGCCCAACTGCAAGCTGGACTCTCAACCTGCCACTTTGTATAAGAAGATAATGTGACTGGAAGAAATAAGTTTCATGGACTCTGATCAACTATCCTATTAACTGACTCAATCAAGAGAAGTATATGATTTCCTTCGAGACTTTTGTATTTTCCTAAATAGCAAATTTAACTGACTCAATCAAGAGAAGTATATGATTTCCTTCGAGACTTTTGTATTTTCCTAAATTACAAATTTATATATATATATTAAATGCAATTATGGGATTTTTATTGAATTGAAAATTAATTGATTATAAAATATTATTACTACTAACTCTGTAACAAGATCGCAGCAACAAGTTTTAGACAACTTTATTTTTAATATACAAAAATGTTCTCTATGATTCTATAGTTTTTGTGTACATCTCAAACCATCCACACTGCAAATATGCCAAAGCACCCAATATGCTACACCCAATGTCCTTTGGGTAGAGATCGGAACTAGCAGTTCCCACATTCCCAGCATAGAGTTTTGCTGCAAATGACCAGTGCATACATGCCTAACTGCAATAATAATACCAAACAAAGTAACTACAGCACAGACAGGATAATTTTATTACCACTGTTAAAATAGTATTCCAATTTAACTGCAAAAATTATACAAACAAAGTAATTACACCAGACAGGATAATTTTATTACCACTGTTAAAAATAGTATTTCAATTTAACTGCAATAATAATACCAAACAGACAAGATAATTTTATTACCACTGTTAAAATAGTGTTCCAATTTAACTACAATAATAATACCAAACAAAGTAATTATGCCACTGAAAGGATAATTTTATTACCACTGTTAAAATAGTGTTCCAATTTAGTCTGATCGGTTCTGCAATACCATTGTCAGAGCAGCTCTGAGTAAGCGTGATAGGCAAGTTTAGATTCATGGATGTAGCTGTTGCAACTTAACACGGGGCTCGGGACTGTAACGATGAGCATGAGACACAAACTGCCCAATAATAAAAAATTTGGTATCCTGGTGGCCAAACAATAAGATTTCTTCACTGCAAAAATGTCAAACTGCAATAACTCTTGTTAATTTTTTTAAATATGTAACACAGTCATAAATTTAATGAAAACGTAAATGGATAGGCATAGAAAACAAACACCTGTCTCCAAATTTTCATTTTACAGGCCAGAGATATTTGAAATTCCAGGCCTGTCTCCAATAATCAATCAAACTTTGAAAATATAATGAAAATTCAGTAATCTTTTTGGCTCACATATTTAAAATAATAATAATAATAATTAAATTCCTCGATGATCGCACAAGCACCTTAAACCACCCAAACCACGAAACGACAGTATGGAAAATTGCAATAAAAATAAAAGATCTGATGGATGGTCTTGAATCCACTGAAATGTCACTTGCCACGTGATTAAAGAAGGACGGGAGGAATTCAAAGCAAAATAGAAGAAACCACTATCTTCCAGTATTCAAATTCAAATTTACTATTGATGAAGGCATTATTCTATATTATTGATTAGAACTGCCCTAACCATTATTTTATGAAAACAACGTTAATTTCAACTTTCCCCAAGGAATTACTGCAAACTCACTCTTTTGCTTACGAAATGGAGTACAGAATGGAGGATAGGTAGGGTGAGGAAAAGATGAACAAAACCTTGAAAAATAAACTCAACATATACACACCACCCCATAAAAACATTCAAAATAATTACAAACAAACCCGTGCACAATAATATTCCGCATATTTTCTAGGAAAATACAGGATATATATACATTGCAAGTACCACAAATCATAAAGATATCACATTCTGCATTATACACGACACAGTGCTCCCTAACCTGAAGATACAAAAGAGTTATTTGTAGAGCCGATTTGAATGAAAACCCTACAACAAAACAGAAGTTCGAAGAAACAGTTCCCGAACAGACAAAGAAGTGGCATCTAGAGACACCATCAGAAGACGAAATCAATCGGGACACCCCGCCTCCTTAACCTCCAAACCCATAGAGGGTTCGGCCCTGCCTCTTCAAAGCATAAACGACATCCATGGCTGTGACAGTCTTTCTCCTGGCGTGCTCTGTGTATGTAACAGCATCCCTGATGACATTCTCAAGAAATATCTTCAAGACACCTCTCGTTTCTTCGTAGATGAGACCGCTGATACGCTTGACGCCTCCTCTTCTGGCAAGACGCCTGATAGCCGGCTTCGTGATGCCCTGAATGTTATCACGCAGAACCTTCCTGTGCCTCTTCGCACCTCCCTTTCCCAAACCCTTGCCTCCCTTTCCACGTCCAGACATCTTTAACCCTTTAAAAATCCGTTAGGTAGATCTCGAGTTCGAATCTCGCTCGCTGATTGCTGTGCTGCTCTCCACGAATGATGATGAAGAAATGAATTTCGCCCGGTAAAGAATACATATAGTCAAATTAGAATGCCGCGTATCCATCTGGACGGTCCTCCTTCCTCCATGTGTCAATTATCGACGGTAGAGAAGTCTTGATCCATTGCAGCGGGATCGTTTCATCTGCACCGTACATAAATTCTTATCGACGGCTAGGAAGATGTTGACGGGGATTATCTTTGAGGTATTTACAATGCCTTTATTATAACGGATAAATTGAGATAACTCCACTAATTAATGGATTTTTCCATGTTTATTATTAAGGGAGGAAAATATCCTCCTAAAAATATATTTAAATATTTGTTTTTAAAATTTTATAAAGATTTGAGTTTAATGGTTATTTTAATTGGTTGAGTTCTTGTTATTAAAGCATTTTGTTAATGGGAGGTTATGAGGTCAATTCTCCTTGATATTGGTTGAGTTCTGTCATTCAAGCATCTTGTTAATGGGAGGTCATGAGGCCAATTATCCTTGATGTTGGTTGAGTTTTGTTGTTAAAGCATCTTGTTAATGGGAGGTCATGAAGTCAATTCTCCTTAATGCTCCTGGAGTAAGGCTTTGTTAATAAGCCGGTAGAAAGAGCTCCAGGAAAAACTTTGAACATAGTTTTGATTGGAGCTTAATCCATTAAAAGTATATATCTTATTTTAGGTGCTTACTCTACCACTATATCCAGGGTTTTCAAAAGTAAACATTATTAGTGACTCTAATATTATTATTTGATACATATGATTAAAGGAACATCCTTACAAGCAAACAAGTTGACATGTATTCTATTTTGCATTGAGAAATTCAAAAGGAATTTTGATTCATTGTAGTGGTTCCAGGTCCTCCGCTTTGATAATGAGTAAGAAGATTTTCAAACCAACATAGACTCTATAAAAAAATCGGGGTTTTAACCATTGTCAAGTAAGCTCGGGACATCCCATATTTGTGAAGATGGAGAAGTAATTAATGGATAGTTAGTATTGCATGCTATTGATCTCCCAAGTTCCATGGAAAACACTCCTAAGTCTTAGCCATCCTTACCACTCACTTCATATCATGCTTCAACCTTATGTTATGATGGTATATCCATACGTTAGAGGGAGTTATGGTATGCTAGGTATGATTGTTGTAGCAATTTAAATGATGTTATAATCAGTTATCTTGACTTGCCCATCATGTCTTGTTGTGTTTATGATGGGTTTTTGGCTATAAGGTTATAAACATGAGGGGAATTTGCTATTTTTAAACATTTTTTTAGATTCTACCATCATCCAACTTGGGAATTTATGTTGTCTCATGGTTAACTAACGATCTCAAGTTTGCTTACCAATTATATGAGGTATATTTCCATGGGTTCATTTACTTCTTAGTTAAGATAAGATAAGATAATTATATTTATGTCCAACTAATGACCACAAAGTAGGTCAAAGGGACTATTGAGTACACTGATGTGTATACAAAGCAGGATAACCAAGCTATCTCCTATAAAAGATACAATGCACGAAGTAAATCAACATCTGGCCCTAGTGGAGAAGATCTAGGAGCTAATAGATCTGAGGATCAGACCCATCTCTCCTAACATATGAGGCTGAATGAATAACATTGAAGAAAGTCAACAAAGTTTGTTGGCCCGATGAAGAGTCGATGGCAAGTGCAAATTGTCCACTAAAACATTTCTTGGGGGTTCGCACGTTGTTGAATGCTGGAGGACCTAGTCCGTCTCCCAAGAACGGATTTGAGACGGACCTGCTACTGAGATCTCGTGTGGCAGGGTGAGGTCCAACAAATTCTCACTGATCTAGAGTCTGGATACGTACTAGTATCAATCAATCTCTTGGTGCCCCTGTCTGAAGGTAGTACCCTGAAAAATGTTGTGATCCTATGTGTGGGGTCTGGTCTGATGGGAGGCTAAAGAATATGCACTTGAAACCTAAGAGCCTCGTGCATATATAGGGCCAAACATCTCTGATTGGGATACCTGAAAAAAGTTGGCGAGGTTCCGAGAATCTCTGAACAAGTAATGAAACCTTCCTTTGATCTCGTAGTAGACAGGACATCTAAGAACAAAGTGCACCTCGATCTCCACTTCTTGTAATTGACATACCTGACAAAGTATGTCTGGTCTATCCACCTGGTGGTTCGTCTCTACCTGAAATCTATGAGAACCTACTCTGAATTGGCCTATAGGAATGCAATGAGCATGCATCCAGTGTTGAAACGTATACTAGGGTCGAACAATGAGCTCGTCTCTCAACTCCAACAAGTTATCAGTGAAGAAGGCCATCTTTGGGCACAACCCTCTCGGAGGATTAACCCTAGTGACCTAGATGAACTGCCTATAGATGTCCTCCTTGATGATCTTGTTTAGCTCATGTCTAGTAGGTAAAAGGTGACCAGGAGCATCTAAGGAATATTAGAAAGGAGGGAGACGATCCAACTGAATTCCCACTGACTCTAAGAGATTTCAAACTCCTGTAAACCAACATCTACCTTGCCCTGAGGGAGTAGAACAGGAAATTGTCTCAGAAAAGCAATATGCCAAGTAAGGATATCGGTCCCTACTCTTTATCGAGGCTGCAAAGCCCTGGACACGATGCAAGAATGAAACCAATCTGAAGATTGTCTCAAGCCGAAAGGGCCGAGCTCCAAACTCTACAAGGATGATCTGTTGTGGCACTGTCAATTTTCACCTAATGATGCGGCGAAGAAGAAGAATTTGGACTCTCTCAGTTGAAGCTCAGTCTGACTCAAGTAAAGACGATCCCCAAATCTCTGAGCCATATAGAACAATGGGACGGATCAAGGTGTCCATGAGGCTCATCTTTGACAAGATGTCCTGGAAGTGATGTCGAAAGCACTGTCTCTCGAGAAGGGCTAAGGATCCATATCCTTTGTTGATTCAAGGCTAGAGTGTCGGTCACAAACTAAAGCGAGGACCTGAGAATTGCACCCCCAAGTAAGTATACATGTTGGTGATCTCAATCTCCTCCCCTCTAAATAGAATGTGAAGGTTTGAGGTTTTCTTCACCCCATTGAATATCATAACCTTGGTTTTACCCAAGTTGACTATCAACTGTCGATGATCACAAAACAAAGCAAAGGAATCTAGCCGCCTCTGTAATCCTTCTGGGGATGAGGAGAGGAGGACCACGTCATCAGCAAAGAGTAGAATAGGTATTAGACCAGTGAAGAAGGCAACCATCAATTTCCTGGATATGCTCGTGAAGAAATGCTTCCAACTCATCAATATGGATCCCAAACAGGGTAGGGGATAATGGACAACCCTGTTTAACCCCAATAGTGCTTCAGATGAAATCCAACATCCCATGGGCTGCGTGAAGATGACCAAGAAAAAACTCATATAGGTGCATAATAGCGGTCAATAGGGTTGCAGAGATGCCAATATCTTTGAGTCTCTGGAGCAAGGCCTCACTTGGAACAGAGTCAAAAGCTTTCCGAAAATCTATGAAACAATAGTAGACTTTCGAAGAGTGGTGTCGTGCCTCCTCAATCATGGCGCAAAGGGTGAAGGTGTGGGCAATGGTCTGATGAGTCGGTCGAAAACCTACTTGTCCCCTAGCTCTGAGTTGTCTCTACTCGAGGTCACTAGAGAGCTTCCTATGTATAACAATAGCATACAATTTCGAGAGAGTGTGACCCACCATGATCATTCTGTAGTTATTCGGATTTGAGCTGGAACCTGATTTGTGGATCAGATGGATGATGTGGTGTGACCATGTCAGTGAAAAACCTTCAGAGACTACATGGTTGAAGAGATCAACCAAGTAGCTAGCCAAAGCACATAAATTGTTCTTAAAGAACTCTGCTTGGTAGCCTTCCTAATCGGTTGCTTTGTTGTTGTTCATCACCCAAATGGCCTCTCTAATATCTCTGTATGAGAATAGGTAACAGGAAGAGGGTTGGGAGGTATCATGAATTTGGGCCTGCCGAGGAATATCATAAAGGTTAGAAGTGTGAGAGAATATGGATGTAACGTTGAGGTCAAGTGGAAGAGGGAGCGTTGGGGAAGGATGGTACGCGATAATTGTTTAGGAGAGTGGGCAAGGAGAGCAGAAAGTTCTTGTCTTATATAAGAGACAAAGAGTCGTTTCTTGTGACGAAGGAGACGACAATAAGAAGCTTTGAGGTCGGAGTATAAGGGTTGAGAGTGGGTGAAAGCATATCAAAGTTCTCAATGTCGAGTCTTTCATTCATCATCGTACCATTTATTCACGGGGAAAGATCCAACTTTAGGGGAGATGGAAGTGGAACAAGTGGAGTGGGGGGAGGAGTTGAGTGATGCTTCCCAAATGGTAGCTAAAAGACATGTGTATTTAGTGGAAGCAAAATCAAGCAAGGAGAATTAGGTCTTCGATGGGAGCATCTTGCATAAGGTAGAAGAGAAGATGTCAAGGTCTCCTTCAACAAATCAGAAGGTATTTCAGGGTGGGCCCCGAGGGGAGGGATGGGGTGGGATGGGAGGGTCAAACCAGAGAGAGAAGGAAATAAGTGCATGATCAACAAGGGGGATGGGAGAGACTGAGAAATGGCGAACAAAAGGGAGCAAGTTATGGATAGCGAGTACATAATCAACTACACTCGTACCCCTGCTGAAACGACCCAGCTAAAACAGTGAAATGACCCAACTACAACTATATATATATGAAGCACATTTTTTTTTTTTTACACAGCAATTAAAATCGGAAAACAAACACATTGAGATTTCAATTCAATCAACACACATCGTTGATGCTCATTCTAGGAACATAATGCCACATTTATATACTTTTAATCTAAGGTAAAGTAATAACAAAATACACATGTACCGTACACCGGAG
>APFE031131239.1:282585-300963 GCA_000404065.3 Pinus taeda
AGCTCGACTAGCCACAACCCTTTTTAGGTGGGCTTGGGATTCCAGCCACTATGTCCCATTGATGTGGCCATGCCATTTGCAGCTACTCACGCAGATTCGGCTCATGTCCAGTCAGAAACAGATAAGGCAAACAACTTCATTGAGCACATCCAACATATTTGCCAGTAGGTCTACGACATTATGGAGAAATCAAATGCCAAGTACAAGCAGCGACATGATCAACATTGGGTGCCACACAAGTTTCAGGTGGGCGACAAAGTTTGGTTGCATTTTCGAAAGGAACGCCTTACCGGAGTCTATCGGAAACTCATACCACTCCGATATGATCCTTACATCATTACCAAGGCTATGGGAGATAATGCATTTGAGCTTAGCATTCCCCCATTCCTTGGCCTGCACCCAATGTTCAATGTGGACCGTCTTCGGCCATACTTTCCACCATTACTAGACACATCCGACATCGTAGAATAGCTCACACCCATAGAGTTAAATCCAGATTGCATGGAACAAACTGCAACTGATCAGATCATGGACACACAGATCAAGCACACTCGCCAGCAGCATATCCAACTGTATCGAATTATCGAAGCAGACCAACTCCTTCAATAGGGCAAGTGGCTCACCAAGGACCAAGTTCAGCAGAAGTTTCATAATCTCATGGAGGAACTCAACACAATGGAGACCATTGATTCCTAAGGGGGGAGGAATGATCTAGGTGGATATTGGTGGCCACCCGCCAAGTCTACTTGGACCCCACCATTGTTTCTTTCTGCTTTTCAGTTTCCTTAATTGTAGCACAATTTACTATTTTTAGCAGTTTTTCGGGTCTTGAACTTCCGGAGCTGTTTTGAGGCCCTAAACGACATTTTTTGGGGAAAACAAGGAGCAACATGAGTCCACAGACCAATGTTGCTCTTCCCAAAGTTGTATTTCTCGGATAGATCTTTCTAATGAGATATTGTGCACGTCAAACGTAGATCGTATGCCAAAGTTATGGCCCTGGGAATTTGATGTACCAATTTACCCAAACGGGGCCCCACAATTTGGCGTTGCATCTTCTAGGGTTAGGTTTTTGGATGTTTAGGGTTTTCCTTTGTTTCTCAACAAAAAAAGGCCTTCAAGCCTGATTGTAACACAGTTCAGAGGCATGTAGCCGCCACATCTCTTCTCAGAGATGAGCTACCATCGCCCTAGCTGGTTTATTTCCATTTTATGTTTGTAAGCATATTTTAGTATTTTACAGTAATGAAATGATGTATGATTTCCGTTGCATCTCTGTAGTTATGGTTATCTCTGTAATTTTTTGCATTCTTGTTTAAATCTAGATCAGTTAAGTTTCCACCTTCCTTGGCTATCTGCTAGCTTCGCGATCCACTCGTATAGCTTAATAGGGAATGAGCAAAAAAAGATCTTGGGGATCTCTATATATAGGTATCTGTCCAACCACTGTTCCTTTGTCAGTAGCGGGTTCCTGTTCTCCTGCATCACAAATTCGTGGATCTTTCTATCCAACCAGTCTCCAATCTCCTTCTTAGTTGGATTCCAGTGATACGACATTACACATCTCTTATGCAGATTCCGGTCCCGACAATGGAAGAATTTGTTGGCTTGAGGGGGCCTGACCCAGGTTCAACTTTAATTAGCCAAACAAATCCCTACACTACTGTCCCTTTCAGCATCAGCCCGCGAAGCGCAGACCGAAGTCTTACCTGAAGCAATATGGAGGGATGCTGGAACCAAGTTTCTGCACCCTGAGATGGTTGTGATGTTGTTTAATTCCCTCTATCCCTACCTTCGCATAGTTTTATTCTTTCTAGGTCTTGCGAGACAAACCCTCTATTCAAGCCTTCCATACCTCCGAGAAAGTATACAATTGACCTTTGTGTAGCCCTAACCTGCTGCTTAGGTACTTTCACGCTACTAGAGCAGTGTGTCGTGCAAATTCCTCAATTAATCTAAGTGATTTGCTATATTATCAAATAGTTATAGTTAACACCACGTAATTAGATATCATAAATGCGTTTAATTACTCGATGTAATTGCGGTCAATTGCGCATCGTATAACATAATAAATGAAATTCATACATAAAATATCCAACCGCATCAACAGAAAAAAGACACAGAAATTGCAGAATATCTCATTTTATTAATATCTTCCAAGTGTTACAACCTTTGTCCACCCTGCGCACACAGCTGCAGACTTCGATCCTAGGCCTCTGCGCACTCAACTGCAGAGCCTCTACCTATGCTACTACCCAAGACTTAGACTTCTTGTGTCCAAGCTATGACGCCATTACATCGTGTGCGATTCTATGTCTCTCTAAACTACTTAGAGCTTAACTCTTTTTATACAATCCCATGGTCCACGGACCATGGGTAGATCTCTTATAGCCGACTTTACTTTACAAAACTAATGGCGGACTACCCCTTTTTGACACATAATACCTTCGTGCTCCGCAACCACAAAATGCGGAGTCTTTACATTTTTATTACAAAATTTGACTCAAACATGGGATTTTAGCCCCAAAACTGCCCTTGGGTGATCCCGCTCCCAACAACCTCCTTAACTATTGCTAGAGGGGTAAGAACTTTATCCTTCCCTCGAACCACCTGTACCCATGAGTTGATGTGTGTCTCTGTTTCTTGTTTGAAGGTGGCTTGTTGGGATCAAATTTCTTCTTGCTTGCTTTTAAGGTCAAGAATTTATGCATGCAGTGCACCATTTGGAGGATGGAGAATTTCCTACTCTTTAGTTTCATGTAACATCTTCTTAAGGCATAAATTATCCCCCTCCACCTCTGAAACTCTTGTAGAGAGGGTGTGTATTTTTGAGTGGAGCTGCTTGTTTTTTGTTTCAAGAAATTCCATTTTTCTGCAGCATTTGTTTTACCAGGGCTGTCAAAAATGAGAAATTAGACTCCGGGCTAACTACCACTTGCTCTCGCTAGTTTTCAACAGCTCATAATTCAACAAGGCTAAACATGTCATCTTGGCACAAATAGTCTTGTTGCACGGATCCAATCTCTGGATTTGAAACTCATTCTTTTATCTCTGACTGTTCCTCAATAGTAAAATTCATCAAAGGATTTAGAGAAACCCCGTCTACTGCCATCGTGGTATTAGAGTTACTGTCAAACTTGGTGGGCAGATTCTATCAAACACTTGACATGCATCCTCGGGCTGCCTGTTTTGTTTTAGTAATAATAATAGCTAAGTTGCCTTAGTATTGGCCATAGATGGAAGTGTATCAACCTTAAGTTAGGATGCAGGGGCCGAGCTTGGCCTCAAGACTGCCGCAAATAGGAAGAAGTTCCCTCAGAATAGGTTGCATGTATAAGAAATTTTCCTCAGACTAGGCCGCAAAGGATTTTTTTTGCAGTTGATTTTCGTGTGCCTTAGACTCGGCTGTAGAGGATTTTTTCGCAGTTGATTCTCGGGTGCCTCAGACACTTCAATCTACTGGATACAGGTGGTCTCAGCTGCCTTAGTAAATTTCATCTATCTCAAGACTCCTTTGTTTGCTAAGAAGAATATGGTAGAGAAGTAGTCTCGAGTTACACTGTAATCTGTTGTCCCTCGTGAATTAATGGAGGATTCAGTCTCTCGGGCTTAAAGACTTGTGTCCAATGCCAATATATCCAAGTCAATATTTCACAATCCACCAGACGTAATTTCACAATACAACTAGGTCTCTATCATGCTCCTCACTGCTGCTTTGTTGTTTCTATCCGCTGTCTGCTCAGGGAACTCTGCCTGTAACTACTTGCTTGCTATCTACTACCTCTGCCTGTTATGCTATCCGCTGTCCTTTCTCCTATCTCACTACTATATGGAAAGGGGTTTGAGATGCTTGCATCGAATCTTCTCCAGCCTACCTGACAGAGTAGCACCTTCAAATTAGAGTTCACAAACACACAAGCTAACATCGGTCATAATGAGCGAGTAATATGAGGACCTCAGAATTAGATCATATACTACTCCTAAAGTCACATCCTAAAGAAAGAGAATACCCGTGGCAATCCCTATCGTCAGCACTTCCATGCCTATGCTTATGATTATAGTTGTAATCACTTGATCTACTATGGTAATCATGGTTGCAACTAAAAGAATGTCTCTTAGTCATCTCACATGCATGAGGTCGATCCTCTCCTACCATGAGCATGATCATAATCCCTAAAAGAGTCCCTTCCCCAATCATATTCCTCATGGCTCTTTTTGAACTATCCACAACTTTTGCACCCTCCCCACAAGAAGCATTTGGACTCATACTTCTATCACGTTTAAGGCCATAACTAGAGGAGGGAAATGATGAGCCAGAAACTGGTGAGTGCCAATGGTAATTTCCATGTGAGGTGTCATTAGATGGCTTGGCATATGTTGTGTCAGGCAACTAAGATGTCAATCTTGTAACTATTTCCCAATAAGTTCCTCGCTAAAATGCTTAGAGAAACCCCAAAAGCCCTATCCTTTAATAACCAAAACCCTATTTCCTAACTTGGCTGGAATTTTTCTTGCAACAAACTATCTCTTGTTGGCTATAGGATTGGTGCTTCAGTTGAATGACGTTGTGATGAATATGGATTATACCAAGTTACACACAACTCATTAAAGGTGTATGGTGAGGCCATTAGTGTCTTGGGCATGAAATTAGACTCCTTTTGGTTGTCACTTAGCAAAATGAAGTAGCATAAGGCAATAAGGTGTATGGCGAGGCCATTGACGTCAATATTGTTGCACTAGACAATAAGAGTTCCAATGTTGGAAGTACATATCAAGGAATTTTGCAAAAAAGTACAATTTGACCACTCTATGGTTGTAATTGTTCTACGTTAGCCCTTTCCATTGGAAGTAACGCCCATAGACTCTTCGGCATCTGTAAATTTTGCCATATCTTTGTTAATAGCACAAGTTCATGCTAATGTTGGTATATAAAAAAATGTTAGTTAATTTGCATGGCTCCCTAGTTTGTATGAAAATCTTGTTTCCCATAAGGATCTCCATCTTTTGTCTTTAGTTGGGTATGGGATATGATAATACCTCAAAGGTTGAGATTCATCTCAAAAATAGTTATGTCCTTACTCTTTTAATTAAAAAAAATGTGTAATATGAACATGAGTTAAGGTTTTTTGGGCATGTGGCATTAGTAAGTCATGGTATTGTATCAAAGCTTATTTATAGGTTAGACTAACTATTGATGTTTTTAGTTTTTTTGTCAAAATCCAACAATTTTTTTTTGGGTAACATCATGAATTTAAGTAGTTTAAAATGTCGGTTTCGTGCATAAATGGATTCAGTGCCCTGAAAAACCCCTATGGCACCTGATTTCTACAAATTATGTCACTAAAACTTAAGATTCCAAAATGGTCTTGTTGGATTTCAATCAAAATTGGCCAGAAAAGGGCAAAAACGTCTAACAATTGGACTACTGGAGTTTATTGCATTAAGAATATCCATGGTAAAGTGTGAGTGACTCTCCATGGTTAAGAATCTTGTTACATGTTTTTTTAAATGTATATATGTTTCACTCATATATTGATTCTGTTTATAATTATTACTGATGGTGATAATCTAAAATAAAGTTATAATTTAGTTAATTTTTATATTAATTTTTTAAATGTTACCAATGTGATATGTATCTGAGGTAAGTGTTTTGATGCTTATTTGTGTTTACCAACCATTTAATTTATATAGTTACACTAATATTTATTGATAATTAATCTAAAATTTTAAAAACGACATTCCAAAATACATACATATATAGAAATATTAAATCAGATGAAACATTTCAACCTTTTTAGTGCACAATGTCCATAATAAAAAGTTGACTTTTTTTATAACTAAAATTAATATATATATATATATATTAATAATATATATAATATATATATATTATATATAAACAAAAACAAATAATGTGTAAAATTGGTCACATTAAAATCAAAATATCACATGACAAATGACAACCACCTGTTTTAAGTAAGCAATACAACGGCGAGGAGCGGAATCAGAGTAATGACAGGGAGGGGCTATGATAAGCCACCTCACATACGGAGATCAAGGCAGGTGGACAGGATGGGTGGAAAATTGAACATCATTGTCAAGAGCCGCAGAGAGGTAACCATGAAGGCCAGAGGTGGTGCAGGAGACGGTGAGTTAGCGATGGGACAAGGTTCAACTGTCACAACGCTAAACTGAGGAGGAGTGGGTAATTATGGTACATGCAGAAGACAGAGGAAGGCGGTGCAACAACACAGGGAAGGGTGGCGAATGAAAGGAATTGGAGCCGGGAGGAGGTATAAGGATTGGAATGCAGGTAATGATTGTGGTGAGAATGAGGACAAACGAAAGGATCGGGTGACCAGAGGAAAATTTAAGGCAGGGAGGAGACAACAGAGAGGTCGACCTCTCGCCCCCATGAAAACTAAGTGGAAGGTAGCGGAGAGGAAAATGAGGAAAGAAGGGAGTGCTATGGGTAGAGGAGGAAGCGCTACGGGGAAGGGAGAAATTCTGGTTGATTCCTGGGAAGAAATGGAGCAAAACCAAGTGGACAAGGAGAAGGCGCACAGTCCAGATCATGGCTGCCAAATGCAGACGAGGGGAACCAGAATGGTGAAAGGGAGGCCTCCAGAGGACAGGAACCTAGAAGAGGTAGGAACTCGAGAGAAGAGAGCGAGAGACCGAGGAGAGGGTGGTTGCCTAGGAGCCACCTCACGCATAGCGACCAAGGAAGTAAGGGCAAGGGAGGCATCAAAGCTGGCGCTGGACGGGGAAGAGGCCATCAAGGTAGAGGGAGAGGCCGACAGGTTGATCATCATGAAAGGAGCCCCCCACCACCGACAAGGAAAAGACGAGGCAGGAGAACGCTGAGGAGTCAGGTTCAGCAGGCAGAGATGGCATATAGTGAAGATACAAACGCAGACATCAGGAGGATAATTCAGTAGCTGGAGGATGAGGTTACTCAGGAGCAGTCGGAGCCCGAGATGGAAGATTGGGAATATCTTCTGCCGGATCCGGGGAACACCAAAGGACGTATGTCCCTGTACAAGCAAGCCCTCCATGTGTATTGGGTAATGAAGAGGCTGATGGCAAAAGCCATGGAACAGGTAGCTATGGAAATGGATGAATTGGCTCAGGGGATCCCAAACTTGAAGAAAGAGATGAAAAACCTCCAGATAACCCTTCTTATGCAAGATAGCAAGCTTGACGAGATACAACAACAGCTTAAGAAGCTTGTTCCTGGAGCAAAGGAGGAAGATAACCAGCCGAGGGCCATGGCAGAATGATTTTTCAAAGGTGTATGACGTCTCCTTAGTTAGGAAGCCGAGAGCTTGCTCTCCTTTTGTTATCTTATAATGCAGTTAAGAAACAGTGTCAGTTTTTGTGAATGTTTAATATATCTAGCTTGGACAAGTAGGCTCAGTATTTTCTATTTTTGGATGGCTTTTAAAAACCTAAGGTGGCCAATAGACCCGGTTTCCCTTCGGGGCGGGTTGAGGCCACTGTATGTATGTATAGGCTTTAATTTGAATTAATAAGATGGTACCATGTTAGCCTACAAAAAAAGAAAATTGACACGTGACATTTTATTCCATATTAAATGTTTTTAATTTTCTTTTATATGTTTTATGATGATAACATTTTTGACTTGTTACCTTTTTTTATGTTATTGCTTACGTGGTGACATTTATGATCGGTTTGAAGCTATTAGTTTGTTCATACTAGTGCAATTTTTAAAATCTCCATAGTTAACATTAAGCTTTTGGTTGAAATTTTTGTCTGATGTTAGCACATCGTCGCATCCCCGACTCCAGAAATCGAGGGTTGACGTCACCTTGTCGTGCACAGTCGATCGTATTTGACAGTGTAGGTATAGGGAAGGGCAATCCTTCGTACATATGGGAGTTAACTTGGGCTGCTTTGAGCTTTGGTGGTGTTAATTTTGTTCTAAGAGTGTTGGTGGAGAGTTTATTATTATGGTTAATGGATCATTGAGAAGCGGATTTAGCTATTTTTGTTGTACAAAGTGGTTGTATTATTTTTTCCTTGGTGTTGTGGAGCTCATTGAGGTTGGGTTTGTTGTTTCTTGCTTTACTTCTCGTTGTCAGGTTTTCTTTGTTACCAGGAGAGATTTTTTATTATTTATTTATTTAATTAATTTATTAATAATATATATATAATATAATATAGATATTATTTATTTATTTTTTACTTCAGTGGGTGCAACCAATAAGATTTTTGTGCGGAATATTGAATTTGTTTGTCTATGTGGAAGGACGCAGGTTTTCCAACTTCCTTGACGACAATTTCATAGGTGAATATATGAACAATATTTTCTAGTTTAATGGTTGTGGTGCATAATTTGGAGTTCTAATGATTCGTTGTTTCACAAAGTTTGTAGGTGAGGCTTTAGAATTTAGAGCATAAGAGTTGTTCGGGTAAGCGGATTGCTGGATTCTAGAGACAAACCAAAGCTAGGTCGTAGGTCGACCCATTTTTGCATTTGTGGAAGTCCTATGGGCAAGATGTTGAACCCGATTCCATATGTTCTAGCGTTAAATTGTCTTTCGACCCCAATTCCAAGATTTTTTGTGTTGGAAATATTGAGGGGGGGGGTGAATCAGTATTTCTTAGCAATTATCACTTTATTAAATATTTTTAGAGAATTAATTAATCTTCAGTTGTTATTATTATTGTTCAGTAAGAGAAGTAAACAACAATGCAAAAATAGAGACAATATGCACAAATTTTTAGGTGGAAAACACCCTTCGGGTCAAAAACCACTGAACACTTTTCTAATAAGTTTTTTAATCTTCAGTCCCAACTAAAAACAAAGCTATGACTTCCAAGAACTCTAAAAAATCATTCTTCTCCAGCTCCCACTCAAAGTATGCCTCAATGCCCTGGTTTTATCAACAGTCGGTCGAATGGATGCCCCAACACCCTCGCCAGCCACAACTCCCCCTAGCACCACCCTAGCACCCTATAATGACAAAAAAATAAGTACAAAAGTGTGGATTGCCGTACCAGGGACAATGATCCATGTTACAACAACGCTTTTCTTTGACTAACTGACACACTAGGACCTAAACCCTTGTCCCAACAAATTAAGTAACCTTGTCCCAATTGCAATTAAATCTCTCATCCTAAGACAAATTTGCCTTCTTCAACTACTGGCAATGATATAGACTCTTTATCAAATTTGTGCTCCCAATTACAAATATGTACAATACTTGACTCAATTGCTAAAAATGACTTTAGGATTAAATCTTTACAAGACAATGGGTTGTTGTTGTTGATGTTCCATTGTTGTAATGCTTTTGCTCAGCCTTCACTGCTTCATTTGATGCCACTGGTTGACCTTCAGTTCATGCCACTGATTCACATGCTCGGAGTTGTTATATTGTTGTAGATGAAGATGCTTGAACCATTTTTGAACCTACAATTAAAAGTATTCCCAAGTGAAACCCAATCCCAAAAGAAAACAAAATATCCTTCAACTTACCTCTGCTTGCAATACACATGTAAGTACATAATGATGAAAGTGCAAGATTAAATGACTATAGTATGTACTCTAAGTCAACTTTCAGCTTTCTTATTGTCCTTATGTTCTTGTCTTGTTAAATCACTACCATCAATTTAAGATTGGATTGGCCTCTTGACTAGGATAGACCTAAGGGATACCTTACAATTCTACCTACACCATGAAAGCTATACAAGAATTCTAATGACCTTGCTTACAAATTTATATATTGATTCAAATTGTACAATATCTAGGACTATAGTTACAAGACACAGTATTGTCCTCAACAAACCTTGACTCAACTCTAGTTACAAGACACAGTATTGTCCTCAACAAACTTTGACTCAACTCTAGTTACAATACACAACGTTGTCCCAACCTTCTAACAAGACATGTAGGAATTTATAGGGATAGAGTTTTTCTGTCCCTGGCGTTTCAACGACATTTCATCTTCATTCTTCTCTCTCATTTGGAATCAGAATCTTTTCATTTGAGCTGGCAATGACAACATTTTTTGGCACCGTTGCCGGGGACATTTGATTCTCGACGTTTCAACGACATTCATCTTCTCATTTCTCATCATTCTTTCATCTTTCTCATCTCTCATTTGAGCTGATAGATTCAACTTTTTTGGCATCATTTGGATCTTTTCATCACCTTATCTTTCGTCATATCAGCACCTACTCTTCAGTTCGTTTCTTGTTTGGGTGGCGACTCCATTTCTTTTCATTTACTTTTCCCAGACAAGAAGCCTCCTTGATATCAGCTTGTTTGTTGCTTTTTGGATCCTAGAATTAGATTCATTGTTCAAGTGGCGACTCCACTTCTTTCATCTCCTGATTTTCTTGAGTAGAGATCTCTTTCTATCATCCATTTGGTTCATCATTATTCATCATGGATTATACGTTTATCCCATGTCATTTTACTAATGATCTCCATGATGTTCTGGAAGTGGCCATTTCTAAATTACCTTTGTTCTCAGGTGGTGATTCAGTCGCTGTTAGAAAGCATTTAAGCAAGTTTACTCGTATAATAATCATATATTGTAGATTTCCTCAATATAACAATGAAGATGTCAAAATGCGTTTATTTGTCCTTTCTTTCGAGGGTGATGCTTTGAATTGGTTTAATAATTGTCCTAAATATTCTTTCACTTTTTTACAAGACATTGTCAATGCTTTGAAAGATAGATATGGTTATCCAGATAGCTCGCCTTGTGCCCCTAAAATTGTGCAACATAATGAAAGTAATCTTATGAAAGTTCTAGCTGTCGATGAAATATTTCATGACAATTCTTCATATCAGAGTATGCCACCCACCTGTACTATTGCAGATCAAATCCCGGATAGTGGAAAAGCAGGGACAAATTGTGAAATCAATGAAAAGGAAAATCAGAAGCAAATTATAGAAGAACTAATGCGGTTGGTAAAAAATATGGAGATCAATCAAACTAATTACGCCAATGATGTGAGAACTTTATGCACTCACCTGGAAAAACATAATAAGGAGATGGAGACATGAAAATTAAGCACTCTGATTACATAACTGACATGCAAAATCAACATGCTAAGGAAATTGAGGCCATGAAAACTAATCATGACACAAAAATTAGGTTTATGCAAAGCAAGTTATCAGGCTTAGAGGAAAATATGATGACCATGCAAGCAAATCATAAGAAAGAGATAAACTCTATGCATCATTGCTTGATGACCATAAAGGAAAAGGATGATAAACTAATAAGAGATATGGAAGCTAATTAGATATGTATTTAGAATCAGTTATTGACCATGGAAGAAGACCATGCCAGGGAAATCAGTGCTATAAAGGTTGAACACTCTAGTCAGATAGATGCCATTAAAATACAGGTTTAGAAATTTCAACAATGGTCAGAGGATTAAAGAAACCAGGGAACGTCAATAGATCAGGAGCCTCCTTATCTGTTGCAACAAGCTCCATCTTATTATGAGGTCCTTTGTTCCATTGAAAAGTGGATAATTGAGGGTGACCTCGATAAATGGGAAATTAATAATAAGGTTGATGCTCACACGGTTAATCCACTAGTCATAGAAGATCAAGTTATAACTCATGGCACTTGTGAGATTGATCCATCATCCTTGACAGGGCAAATGCGGAATGAAGAAAGACATGTCACGCATATCTTACATACTTCATCTGAGAGATTTGAAGCAAAAATTTCCATGTCATCAGTGATACAGCCTGCCACAAAGAAAAAATGCAAAAAAAAAGAGAACGAGAAGAAGATTTGATGCATCAGACGGCTACGAGCAGCTTGATTTTCGGATAGGAGAAAGTCCTATCGTATGCAGAATTGGACATGGCACATCCGATAAGTAGTCGACAGATTTGCCTGAAAGCAGGCAAACACTCAGTATACACTATATTGAACACATCTGATGCCATGGGGCATCCTCTGTATTTCTAACCCTACTCCTTGTTTTTTTAGCATTTTCATTTTTGTTTCAGGATTAGATTTACTTTTCATGTTACTAGATACTCAATAAATGAAGAGCTTATATCTTTCCTGTGCTTAATGTTATATGATGATTTTTAGATGGACGCTACTTATGTTTTGTGGTGTGTTGCGTGGATGCAGATTCTGGATTCTCACATTCCTACAATGCAGCAACGTGTCCCCAAGTAGAGCCAGATGTTGATCACTACGTGTCAACTACCCATAGCAGTACACCCCCTTTTTCACAAAAGGGATAGCACTTGATCGACGTGTCCGTGCCATTTTACTGTCATCATCAGCGCGATTATGTTATGTTGTAAACCCAATTTGCATGTGTAAATTGTAAATAATCTTAGCGCAAACCTAATTTTCTAGTGATAATCTACGTTCCATAATGTTTTTTGTCTCACCGATCCATGATCAGCAGAGTTTTCCTTTAGCCTAAACCCAAAGCCGGAATGGATTTTGTCATTAGAATATTAGGGGAATCCTAGTGTGCTTCGAGTCTATGTAAAAGTAATTAGGAAATAATCCTAATTATTTGGTTAGGTTATTACAAATTGTTTGATTTGCTAGATTACGTTTGTGTCGCAGAACTGGGTAATCTATGAGGCCCTATGTCAAATGGGTTTTCCCCCTTGAGATGTAAAATTGTAAAAGTCATGATGTAGAGTGTCTTGAGGGTTAGAAAATGTCTTATCCCCTCATAGGTCCTAGGTCCTAGGTGTTTTTCCCCGAAGGCTAAGTTCGAGGGTCCAATAAAAATAATAATAAAATAATTTAAAATAAAATTAAAAATTAAAAATTAAAATAAATAAATTGGAAAACAAAAAAAAGTAATAAAATAATAATGAGTCAAAGTTTTGAGGAAATAAATGCAAAATTTTAATTTTTAATATATTAAAATGCATATAAAATTTCGACGAATGAGATTAAAAGAGATTTTGATCCTCATCGACGGTCGAGATCACTTTGACATGGATCACTCGAACTAGCTGTTGGGAAATTTTCCTTTAAATAGGGTGTCAGGGGTCATTTGAGATGATTCGATCTGAGAGTCTTGTGCTAAAAGAAAGCTCTCTTGTAGTCATTTTTTGTGCAGTAAAGAAAGACTTTGGGGTTGAAAATCTTGCTGGTGTTACTCTTCTGGAAATGTTGTAAGATGTTTTATTTTTTTGCATAATTTTATTTTCAGCCATTGATGATAGGTTGATGAAGATTGATTTAGGCACATGTATCTTGCTTGATCTCTGGGGTTTGAATGATAGTTTAACTTCTGAATATAATGGCAGGTATCTCCATTTGATATGAACTTCACTGTTGTTTTCTCCCTCTATGTTAATGGTTGATTTAAGTTGTGTAGGATATCCTTAATTTTGAGTTTATCGGGTGTTAGGGCAATTTCTCGGCTGAACCAGCCAACTCCCGGATTGAATT
The DNA here is from genome assembly GCA_000404065.3 of Pinus taeda. Taxonomy (NCBI): domain Eukaryota; kingdom Viridiplantae; phylum Streptophyta; class Pinopsida; order Pinales; family Pinaceae; genus Pinus; species Pinus taeda. The sequence continues at coordinate 296,016 of APFE031131239.1, forward strand.
TTCTAAAAGAGCCCAGCCAGTTTTTGATCCCAGGCTTATCATTTTTTTTTTTTTATTTTTAATTTTTTTATTTTTTATTTTTTTTTATTTTATTTTTTTTTTTTTTTTTTTTTTTTTTTTATGAATGCATGAAGGGTTTTTTAAAGCATTTCACATTAAATTTAAAATTTTGAAAATATTTCTGTGGCATATTGACAAATCTGGCTAGTTAGAGCCTCTAATTTGTAATTATTGTAATTATTTAGCTGATATTTGTTAGGGTTTTAGGTTTCTTCCTTGCACATTTTATTTCTGGGTGTTCGGTTTTTGCAGGTTGCAGGTACAGATTTTAAAAAAATTTCACGGTTTCTATCAGGCAATCTGGGGCAGGAAGGATTTAAAATTTTGATTAAGTTTCTGGATTACGGGTTTGTTACCTCCGGTTTAAGTTTCTCTGCTGCCCAAGATCGATTTTCTTTAGCCTGCTTCGTCAAAATGCAACTTCATTTCACTGCGCTATTCCATTATGCCCCTTCACTGTCACCTCTGCACCTACATATTGCTTGCATCTGCCCAACTCATCACTGCCAAACCACAGCTCGATTCTTCTTTGCGCTATCAAGTCAATCCTCCCTCAATGCTGCTATCCAACCTCCAATCTGCACCCTTCTCAGCCTTCCATCCCACACAACAGTTTGTAACACCTTCATGCATTTACCTCTGGGGTCCTCAGCTGCTCCTCATCGTTGTTCAACCTGCAAAAATCTCCCACACTGCCATACTCATCTGCATAATGTGCCTCTTTGCCCGCACCAAAACCTGCAAGCAAACCCTCGGAACTGTGTAGCAAGCTAATGATCAAACACAGATTCCTCACCATCGATCTCCCGTCAGCCACACCTGCAAACGCATAACAAAAAATAATAAAAAGGCGTTCGATTTTTTTTTACATGCTATACGTATAGCTGTAGCTTAGGGTTAATTCCTTTGAGTGTTATTTAAGCATAAATTTGCATATAGTTCGATATTTTTTTTTTATTTGTTTCAGTTTTTTTTTTTGTTATTTAAAAATCAATGAAAATTTTAAGTTAGATCTTTATTTGGTTTAGATTTAGATTTAGATTTTTGTTTTCATCTAGATTTAGATTAGATGAATTTTTAGGATTTTGAGTTATTTTGTCTAGGAAAAAAAAAACGATTCTGTTTTCATTTTGTTTCATAATAGTGTAGGTCCCGATTTTGTTTATTTGGTTTGGCTTTATAAAAATAAAAATTCAATTTTCATAATTAGATCAGATTTTGATTTTTAAGTTAGTGTTTAGTTTTAGTTTAGTCTAAGTTTCATTTTAATTTCCATTTTATTTTAGTAAGTTAGTTTCAATTTTGAATTTGGTTTTGTTTAAAATCTTTATATTAAAATTTGAAAAAAAAAAAAAAAAAAAAAAAAAAAAAAAAAAATCCTAAAAAATTTTAAATTTCTCAAAATTAAAAAAAATATCTAAAAATTTATAAAGATCATATAAAAATATTTAAAAAATTGAAAATTCATTTTTAGTGTCTTTCATGGTATCTATGTTCCACTTTTCTATAGTTAAATGCACTTAAATGTTTATTTAAAGTTAGCTATTTGAAAGTGGTAATTGGTTAGCATTTAAATTGTATGGTTGTTTAAAGCATTTAATCTTTAGAAATTTAATTGTTGGATCATTATTAAAGCGTTGTGAGTTTATTGAATAGCTTGTATTGCTTGGGATATCTGATGATAAATGATTGTTTTACAAGGTTCATATTTCTTCAACATTTAATAAATAATCATTTAATCATTAACTACATAAGGCACTGGTACATTAATTTCTAAAATCAGTCAGGTGCTAAATTGCCTTGTTATGTCTCCCAACCCAACTAGTCCACAATTGGTCTTCCTTTATCTCATAGGGTTCATCCCCCTTAGCCTCGGGAGACGAATTAAATGGAGAAATCGGGGATCATGGTGATAACCCCAGGTCTGAGCGTTGTCACGCTGGCTAGACAATCTGTGTGACAACACAGGGTAAGTTCATCAGATAGAACACCAAAGGACACCACTCACAAATAGATCACAGATAAATACACCAATATTCTTGATATGGTTAAAACCCGTAAAGAGGGAAACAATCCACAACCTGAGCCAACACAACCACTTTAGGAAATTTATTAATGTAAAAGAAAGCAAATTTACATAAGCTTCTCTCATGAATGATCGCCTTACAAATGACCCTCAATGTTCTTTAAATAGAGATCAAGGACCAATCGGGGGTTAAGCCATGGATCAAGTGTTGATAATACCGATGAGAGAATGAACCATCAGATCACTTCATGTCTAGAACATATCATGACTGTCGGATTGTAAGTTACAAAAGTACATAGTAAAGAAACACACTTTACCTAACTCTACACAAGGCCAAGTTATACTTAACTATTTCCTATGTGTCGGAATATCCTAACACCCCCCCTTAAGAACAACTTGGGATAGTATTGAAGGATGTACACATATGACACAATAGGAGAAGGAAGGAGGCATTAGAGCCTATCCCTCCTCAGTGAAAACTTCTTCAACTCCAACAATAAATCGAATTTTACTAAACTTCGCCTCTGTGAGAGCCTTTGTAGAGATGTCTACAACTTGATCATCGTTGAACAATATTTCACTTCAAGAACATGGTCATGAATGAGCTTTCTGATGAAGTGCATGTGTAGTTCAATGTGTTTGATGCACTGATGTTGGACTGGATCTTTGCATAGTTGAATGGCACTTTGATTATCACATCAAAGTGTAGTCGGATGCTGCTGCTGAAAGCCAAACTCTAACAGGATCTTACGAAGCCACAGGGCTTCCTTACTAGCTTCTACGACGCCACGATACTCTGCTTCTGCTGAAGAAAGAGAAATGATACTTCATTTCTTGCAAGCCCATGTAATAGGTCCATAACCAAGAGTGAAGACATAACCTGTAGTAGACTTCCGATCATCAGGGTCACCAGCCCAATCGGAATCAGTGAAACCAACCAATAGAGGATATGCTTTTTGTTGAAAATGGCAACAAGAAATGGTAAAAATAGCAGTTCGGGTACGAGTGTTGGACATAGCAACAAGGAATGAAAAATGGAAGTGCTAAAAATAACATTGTTATAAATAACATTTCGAGATGGATTCCAATTTTAGTTAGTCCCTGAACTAAAATTGAGAAGTAAAATTCGAATTTGTTCTTAGCAGTTGTTTGATTAATAATTAATTAATTCATCTTGAGTTAATTAGTTGGAGAAAATCAAACATGAAGTCTATGTGAAGACATGCAACAGTTTCTCCATTGATTGAGGAATTTATCCCGTAGTTAAAGAGATGAGGATGAGTTGTACTTTGAGTTGTAATTAGTTAGCTCAGTTATCTGAGTTAAGTCCAGTTAGATTATTTCTAACAGTTTGTAGAATTAATTGTGAGTTCAGTTAGTTAATGCTTGCATCCATGTAACTGTTGCTCTCCAGATAATTGAATATTCTCTCATAAATAACTCATGCATGTCAGTTCAGTCAGAGACCCAGTTGAGATCAGAGGAAGGGACAGTGTATCAGTTGGAGGAATTTTCCTATATAGGAAACTCATCCATGCAGAAGGAATAATCTCCTTCAGGTTTGTGCAATTATTTCAGAGGTCAGAGCAATGTGTGAGGGATTATTACACACAGATGGAAGCTTGAGGACCGAGGAGAAACTGCACAAGGAAATAGGAGGTTTGGAGGGCAGAGGAGAAGGTTTATGAGAAGCCTTTCACTGTCTATGAGCAGTAGAGGGATTGTACTGAGAGCTGGATAGCTTCTTAGCTAAGGCTTTGTGTAATCCAGACTATTTTCCACTTGTATGATATTACAAAGATCAGGGTTTTTAGATGAGGCTTTCTCTAGAGTATTCTTCTGTGTTCATGTGTGATTGCTTTCTCATTCTCAGTTATATGTGTTCATATTGATCTTGCTCATATTCGATTAAGCTTCCGCAAAGTTTGTTGTAGAAGTAGATCTTGTATTTTGCTTTAGTATATTGCATAATCTATTGATCTACAGTGGAAAATTCTACACTTCTGCACTGTAATGAATCCCAAACTGAACTGCACCTCGAACATAACAAAGTATTCTTTTAGTTTCTTTCCAATGACTTTCATGTGGGTTTTGCATACACTGAGCAATAAGGCCAACAACAAAGGAACGTTCAGGACGAGTATGCGTCGGATACAAAAGTTTTCCTACAAGTTGATGGTATAAGGTAGCATCAACTTCAAGGAAGTGCAAGTGACTGAAAATTTGGCTCCAGACTGAAAGGGAGAAGGAGCTAGCTTACAGTCTTCCATGTGAAGGTGGCGTAGAAGATCACAGGCATACTTGGACTAGGAAAGGGAAATACCTTCCTTGGATTGCAAGACTTGAAAACCAAGAAAATAATGCAAGTGTCCTAAGCCTGTCATTTCAAACTATTTTTTAAGGCTGGACTTGACATGGTTTATAAGGTTGGGATCACTAATAGTAAGGATAAGATCATCAACATAAAGAACAAGAATGATAAGAGACTTACCCACTTTCTTGGTGTAGACAGTATTGTCTGAATGACACCTAGAAAAGCCAGTATCTAAAACAAAGCTACCCATTTTGGCATACCAATCCAAGGGGCTTGCTTGAGACCATAAAGGGATTTCTTAAGCCGACATACAAGGCTAGAGTCTATTCGTATAAAGCTAAGAGGTTCTTCCAAATAAATTTATTCATGCAAGTCCCCATGCAAGAAGGTAGGTTTAACATCCATCTGATGGACTTCCCATTTGAAAGAGGCAACAAGGGAAATAATAAGGTAGATAGAGTTCATTCTGGAAACAGGGGAGAAGGTTTTAGTATAATCAATGCCTTCAACTCGTGAAAAACCCTTAGCAACAAGACAAGCTTTATGTT
>APFE031131239.1:304800-317050 GCA_000404065.3 Pinus taeda
AATGTAAAAGAAAGAAAATTTACATAAGCTTCTCTCATGAACGGTCACCTTACAAATGAACCTCCATGCTCTTTAAATAGAGATCATGGACCAATCAGGTGTTAAGCCACAAATCAAGTGTCGGTAATACTGAGAAGAGAATGAACCGTTAGATCACTTCGTGTCTAGAACATATCGTGACCGTCAGATTTGAAGTTACAAAAGTACATAGTAAAGAAACACACTTTACCTAACTCTACACTAGACCAAGTTATACTGAACTATTTCTTATGTGTTAGAATATCCTAACAAGACATATCAATATTGTAGTTACAAGAAGGTTTTTATAGCATGTCATTGATCCTAGACTCAATGCAACTCTCAAAAAAAAAAAAAAATACTATACAATTTTAAATTCTGACTAAAGGATAGTACACAATTTTACAACATTAAATGCGACCCCTAATGCAATCTTAACTAAAATTGACACGATATACTAGATACATTCCTAAAGATACAAAATGTTGTAGCCATACTTCAAGTCAAAAGAGATACTCGGTCACTGTTGTAGGAAAGATAAAAATATACATGTACCTAGCATAACATCCAAGTGTTGGGTTGTGCAACAGGTATAAATTTACTCTTGACTACTCTATCTTTTTCCTCCTTGTTATGCATTTGTGCCATGATGTAATAAGGTTTTGATAGAATTTCGATAGAAAGTGAACGAAACTACTTTTGATGCGATTTAGTTGTCAAAACTAACTTTCGTTTTTTTTAATGCAGAGATTAGAAAATGGGACAACTGTTGTTCAAACTATTGAACACAAAAAGACTAAAAAGGGAGAAAAAAGCGTGTCTTGTGCAGTCAATTGAGAAGAGAATCAGGAGGATCAGCGCACGATGGAATATTGTCCGATAATAGTATTTGGTTGCGAATTCCTTAGGATCTCCTAATCCTGAGGAATCACATTCATCTCTTGTCCTCTTTGACTATAAGAGGGGAAAAACGTATAGAGTAGAACAACTTTTCGCCTTTTTACTTCAATTGTAATTTTAATATACAAAGTGTTATTTTGAAGGATACATCGTGTTGTAATGACATTTGGATTTGATGAATAATATATAATTAGTGTTGTTGTTTATTCGCAATATTCTGAAGTAATTAAGCAGTAACCACTAGCAGCTTGGGCCCGGTAACTGGTCGATTTCACTGTTGTTCCCTATTTTATAGTTTTACCTTTCTTTTACTGCAAGTTTAATTACTCTGTTTTATGGCTTTACAATTGATTTACTTTCACTAGTGTTGAGTTTGTGTATTCATTGCATTAATTCTTATTTTTGTTGATTGGCTTCATTTATTTATGTCGTAGATTGATTTAATTATTAGGTAAGAATCATTTCTTGTTAATTGAAATCTAGAGTGTTATTGGATAGATAAGGTGTATTACTTTTATGCAGAAGTTTAGATTCAGCTAAAAGAGCTTTGTTATCGCTACGGTGCACTTGGTTGATGTAATTGGAATTATGAGTTTTTGATTAAGATTGAGTTTTGGTGCTTGAATAGGTTAATTTCCTTGAAGTTACAAGTTTGATAGTTATGGTTTGATATGTTTACTCTTGTATTGAAATTAATAAGATATCTTAAAGCATTACTCTTTATAGATATAGCGATTTTCGTCACTTGCACATACTGTGTACACTCTTGAAACAAAAAGACTTACCCAGGTCGATAATTAATGTGAGGCATTTAGGAGTTCTAAAAGACACCTTATATGTGCCCAACACCAAGTGAATCCCATGGTTACAAAATAAAAATAAATTAACCTGATATGTGATCTTTTCACCTACAATCCAAGACAACTTCAACAAAAAATTACCTTCATACTGTGACAAAATCTTAGGAGTCTGAGACCTAAAAGATGTGTAGAAGATACTAGTATGAAATTTTCAGGAAGGCCTCAAACTTGAGCTTTGAAGTGTCGAGTTTGAAGTTTCTCTTATAATTATTAGAAGCAATTGACCAAGACAGTTAGTGAGTGTCGATATTTTGTGGATGTTTCTAACCTCCAAAACTACAGGACAAATCTGAGGAGTGATTTTGTAACTTCGCTCAATAGATCAATCCTAAAGTACCAAGAGAAACCCAAAAAAATGCTCTAGATCCTTCAATAGAGCTTTGCTCTTCTCCAATAAGCAAGCATGCATTAAAGCCAACCACAAACACAAGGAAAATGAACACTAAGCCTTTCAAAATTATAGTGTTATAACCTCAAGGTAAGCTAAGGATTTCAGATTTTTCTTATCAAGATTATTCATTGAGTTCACACTTCTTTTGGAAGATGTATAAGGTTCCATTTTATAGCCTTATAATATGAACGTTAGAGATTTAGAAAAGAGTTTCAAGGAGTAGACGTTGAGGATATATTTATTTATTTAAAAAAAATCAAAGTATTGTATGCCTTATGGACTAAGGTAACCTTTTAATGGATGAATATGGATTTCAATGATAACTGTTACAGGAGGAAACTTAGGACATTTAATTATTTTGAAAAATTTATTTTTTCTGATGTGCTTTGCCTTAAGGTCTAAAGAAGGAAGTCGTTGGTGTCGTTGAATTTTTAAATTAAATTTATGAAACCCTTAAGGACTGTATTTAATATTCGTGTCAAGGATTTTCCTTAGAAATAATTTTAATTTCACTAGAATTTGAAGTCAATGATTGGCTTAGTGCATATGGTCCTACTCGAGTGTGAAGTCAATTATTGGTTTACTACCTTTGTACCTTGAAGTTATTCAACTTATATGTGGTGAGATTACGGTGAGAATCCCTATCATATATTGACAACTGTTGGTGAATAAGATGTCATGTCTCTACCCCTTGTGGTTTTAGCCCACAAAACCGGGCCTTCAATTCTAAACTCAATTTTCTCTCAAACCATAAGGAACCATAAGGCATACCATATATCAGCGGAAACATCTCGTCGAGGAGAATCTATCTACAAGGATCCTGATATGAGTTTCCATGAATTTCCATGTAAAATGTGCCATCGAAGATCAGGGTAGATCTTAGTGTTGCTTGACTTGACATTAGTGACAACCACCTATCAACAATCTTCCCCTCTGTCATTGATGACAACACAAGTACTCCTCATGCGACCATAACTCCCCTTGACACCATGCTTCTAACCTTCCTAACGCTTTCTCTCTCCCCCTTTGACATCAATGACAAAGGGTAACTTCCCCTAACAACCTGTCTCTCCTGCAGACCTATAATATACCTCAAGTTCCCCTATCTACTTGACTAGAGAAAAGAATATTCTAATGGGAACTTGGGAAAATCCCAAGATTTTGGTGAAGATACTCAAATGCCTCACACGGTAAAGGTTTGATAAACATGTAAGTGATTTGTTCTTTCATCCCAATGTATTCAACCTTGATGTTTTTCTGGGCAACTTGTTCTTTAACAAAATGGTACTTGATTGGAATGTGTTTCATTTTTTAATGCATCACAACATTCTTGGATATACTGATGATGTTGGTGTTATCGCAAAATATTGGAATGGGCTCATCAAACTTCACTTGAAGATCTACAAAGTTTGTTTCATCAAGAGGACTTGGGTGCAACAAGTTGTTGCTGCTATGTATTCTACTTCCGCTGCGGATAATGATATTGAATATTGCTTCTTTCTCAACCACGAAACAAGACAACTACCTAGATAGAAGGCTGCTTCACTAGTGCTCTTATGATCATCAATGCTTCTTGCCCAATCTGCATCGATATAAGCCTCGATGGTTAGCTCATTTCCTTCAGGATACCCTAGTCCATATTCTATTATTCCCTAATGATATCAAAAAATCATTTTTACCATAATCACATGGGATTATTTTGGTGTTGCTTGGAATCAGGCTACTTATCCGACTCCTTGCATCACATCTGCTATGTATCCATAAATAAATAATCCATAATTTGTTGCAACTTGTCAGCTTCGAAATGCTTTTTCTTAATGCTCACTTGACATACTATGCTTCACATGAACTATTACCATTGATTCTATCTAGCAATATGGATTAACTTTGCTTACCAATGAAACTATTTGTAATATCCCTTTATGTCAACTTGTTAATGATTGATTTTCAAATGTGCCACTAATGTTGCTTAGACTCCCCCTCTTCAACATTCAGGGAGTCATCATGATGGATTCTTCAAACTAATGTACCACCCAGCTCTTTGGCTGAATCATCCTGAACCTTGTCATTGCTTAATGTACTTATTGCTACCTCGAGATCTTTGGCCTTTACAAAGCTTGAAATCATTACTATTGAAACTTTCTCATTTTCTTCATCTTCTTACATCTGTTGTCCTTTCCTGTACTTGATTTATTCATGGAGGATTCCATCTTGTACTTGCAATCTAAAGCTATGTGCCCATACTTATGGCATTTGTAACATTCAATGTTGGCCCTGAATAATGGAGCATACAATGTAAACTTTCTACTCTCAGAGTTGTCGTGAAACATGTCGTGTGATCTTGCAGACCTACTTCTAGGGTTTTGATTCCATTGATAATATCTTTGATAATTGTACATGTTATAAGTTTTATAGTCTCCAGAAATATGTCCAAAGTTAGCACATGAAAAACAATAACCATTAAACGAATTTGCATATCTAAATGATTTATCTTGTCTAAATGGTCTGTTGTATACATCCCTTCTTGTTGGAGGAATAGTCTCTTGATTAATTCTTGGAGTTGCGTCATTTTTAATTTTATTTTTTCCTTCATTTCAATTTGGCCTTTGATTGCTTATGAACTCATCCAATTCTCTAGAGCTACTTGCACAGTTTTGTTGGACATTTCCCCTTTCTGTGTCCTTTCGTAGATAGACTATTTTGGCTTCTAGTTCTTCCCTTGCCTCGTTGCTTTCTTTTAACTCATCACTGAGTGATTCTTCAATTATTTTGGCTTCTTCTATCTTTACTCCGAGGTCGATGATTTCTTCTTCATTCTGTTTGTTGAGATTATTTACCTCCAATTAGGTTTCTAGAGAATTAACAATTGTCCTTTCTTCTTTGAGTTCTTTTTATATTTTTGACAACTTCGTTTTGAAATTCGATTTTAGTGATTTCTTCTTCTTCATCTTCTTCTTTGTCAGATGCTTCCACCTTATTATGCTTAGCCATAAATAATACTCTTTCTTTGTTTTCTTCATCACTGTAACTTTCTTCTTCAGATGACGAACTATCTTACTTGGAGAGTAAGTTTTTCTTAAACCCTTCCTCCTTACCTTGGTTGTTGAAATTTCTTGGACCTTTCTTTCCTTTTGTAAATGTTTTAATCTTATGAGGGAACTTAGCAAAAAAATTACTTATCTCACCATAGTCAAAACATACTAATGGAAGTTTTCCTTTATACTTACATGTTCCTCTTTTCATATTCCTTGTAATGTATGCAAATTCTTCATCTGAAAGTCCTACTTCTTCTAACAACAACTAGATCTAGGTTTGGATACATGTTTTCCCTTTTCGATTTTCTGGGATGTTGTGAATGTAGTTTCTATATTAGATGAGCCATCTTCTTCTTCAATCCTCATTTCATAAGCTGTAAGTATCCCATGTAGTTCATCCATACTCAAGTTTCTTAAATTTGATCTATCTTATAATACTTAAACCTTGGGATTAAATCTTGCTGGAAGAGTTATGAGGACTTTCCGAACAATGACCTTCTTATCAACTGGTTCTCCTAATCCTTCCAAGGAATTTTTTATTTCATCTACACTTTAAAAGTAAGTTGTGATGTTCTCATCTTCTTTCATCCTTAGTTGTTCAAATTAAGCTCTGTAAATTTGAAGTTTTGCTTCCTTGACCTTCAAGTCTCTTACATATATATTCTAAAGCTTGTCTTATACCTCCTTAGTTGTTTTATAACTGAATACCTTAACATAGACAGATTGAGTGAGTCCACTTATAATAAGATACTTTGCTTTAGCATCATTTACGATATTTTTCTTACCTTGTTCATCTTTTGTTGTTGTGTAGCCTTGCTCGACAATTTCCGAAACTTCATATCCTTGAGCAAGTAAATGAACTTGCATCCTTCCGCTCCAAAGTACATAGTTATCTCCATTAAATAGAGGAACTCTATTCTTGGTGTATTCCATGATCTCCTTCCAATTGTTAAATTGTTACTGAAGGAACCAAGCTCTGATACCGATTGTCGGAAATATTGAGAGGGGAGGTGATTTAGTATTTCTTAGAAATTAACACTTTATTAAACATTTTCAGAGCATTAGTTATTCTTCAACTATTATTATTATTGTTTAGTAAGAGCAGTAAACAAAAATGTAAAAATAGATACAATACACACAAGATTTTTAGGTGGAAAACCCCCTCTTTGTCAAAAACCATCGAATGCTTTTCTAATAAGTTTTTAATATTCAGCCCCAACTGAAAACAAAGCTACGAATTCCTAGAACTCTAGAAAATAATTCTTCTCCAGCTCCCACTAGAAGGACACCTCAACACCCTAGTTTTATCAGCAGTCATCTAAATGGATGCCCCAACACTCTAGTGAGCCACAACTTGCCCTAACACCACCCTACAACCCTAAAGTGTTTACAGACCCGAACCTTTAGGTGACTTCATTCACCTGCCTAACACCACCCTACCACCTTATAAAAATAAAAAAATTAAATACAAAAGTGATCCACTTGGATATTGGTTGCCACCTGCCTATTCCACCTAGACCCCTTTGTTAGTTTCATCTGTTTCCTTAATTGTAGCACAGTTTAGTATTTTTGGTAGCTTTTCGGGTCCTAAACTTCTAGAGCCATTGTGAGGCCCTAAATGATGTTTTTTTGGCAACATTGCTTAATAATTGCTATATAAATCCTATTAGCAACCATATTCCTCGGAGATATCTTTCCAATGAGGTATCATACGCCTCAAATGGAGATAATATGACCAAGTTATGACCTCGAGAAGTTGGCTGCTCAAATAACCCAAATGGGGCCCATAAACTCTTGGTGTTACATCTCCTTGGGTTAGGGTTTTGGTTGTTTAGGGTTTTCTCTTATTGTTCAATAACAAAAATCCCCTTGAGCCTCATTGTAACTCAGTTCAGAGGCATGTGGCTACCACATATCTTCTCAGAGATAAGCTACCATCACTCGAGCTATCTTATTTCCATTTTGTTTGTGAGCATAGCTCAATATTTGTTTATTAATGAAATTAAGTGTTTTTCTGTTGCATCTATGTTTTTATGATTATATATCTAAGTTTTTGTGTTCCTGTTTAATTTCAGATAAAAAATGTGGACTCCCATACTAGGGACAATGATCCACGTTACAACAATGATTTTCTTTGACTAACTGACACACTAGGACCTATACCCTTGTCTCGACAAACCAAGAACCCTCGTCCCAACTGTAATACAAGCTCTTATCCTAAGCAAAATTTGCCTTCTTCAACTCCATGCAATGATATAGTCTCTTCAAAATTTCTCTCCCAATTATAATGTTGTAAAATAATTGACTCAATTGATAATAATGACATTAGGATTAAATATTTACAAGACAATAGGTTACTGTTGTTGATGTTCCACTGTTCTAATGCTTTTGCTCAGCCTTCACTGCTTTGTTTGATGCCACTGTTTGACCTTCAGTTCATGCCACCAATTCACATGCTCAGAACTATTATATAGTTGTACATGAAGATGCTTGAACCATTTTTAAACCTGCAATTAAAAGTATTCCCAAGCAAAACCCAATCCCAAAACAAAACAAAATACCCTTCAACTTACCTATGTCTGCAATACACATGTAAGCACATAGTAATGAAAGTGAAAGATTAAATGCAAGATCAAATGACTATATTATGTACTTGAAAGGAACTTGCAGCTTGGTTATCGTCCTTATGTTCTTGTCTTGTTAAATCATTACCATCAATTTAAGACTGGATTGGACTCATGACTAGGATAGACCTAAGGGATACCTTACAATTCTGCCTACACCATGAAAGCTATACAGGAATCCTAATGAACTTTATTACAAATTTATATATTGATTCAAATTGTATAAGATCTAGGATTATAGTTATAAGACATAGTATTGTCCTCAACAAACTTTGACTCAACTCTAGTTACAAGACACAACATTTTCCCACCCTTCTAAGTGGACATAATCAATATTGTAGTTACGACAAGGCTGTTACAACATGTCATTGATCCTAGACTCAATGCAACTCTTAACATAAAACAAAATACTATACAATTTCAAATTATGACTAGAGGATAGTACACAATTTTACAACACTAAATGCAACCACTAATGCAGTCTTAACTAAACTTGACATGGTATACTAGATACAGTCCTAAAGATACATAGTGTTGTAACTAGACTTCAAGTCAAAAGAGGTACATGGTCACTGTTGTAGGAAAGATAAAGATATACCTGTACCTAACATAACATCCAAACGAATCCCATGGTTGCAGAATAAAAATAAACTAACTTGATATGTGATCTTTTCACCTACAATCCAAGAAAAATTCAACACAAAATTACCTTGATATTGTAACAAAATATTAGGAGTTCGAGACCTAAAAGACGTGTAGAAGATATTGGTTTGAAATTTGCAAAAAGGCCTCAGACTTGAGCTTTGAAGTGTCGAGTTTGAAGTTGCTCTTAAGTTCTTAGAAGCACTTGCCTGAGACAGTTAATGAGTGCCGCGATTTTGTGGATGTTTCTCAACTCCAAAACTACAGGACAAATCTGAAGAGTGCTTTTAGTAACTTTTCTCAATAGATAAGTCCTAAAGTACCAAGAGAAACCAAAAAAAAAATGCTCTAGATCCTTCAATAGAGCTTTGCTCTTCTCCAATAAGAAACCCTGCATTAAAGTGAACCACAAGCAAAACGAAATTGAACCTTGACCCTCTTAAAATTCTAGTGTTATAAACTCAGGGTAAGCCGAGGATTTCAGATATTTTTTTCAAGATTATTCGTTGAGTTCACACTTCTTTTGGAAGGTGTATAAGGTTCCATTTTATAGTCTTCTAATATGAACATTAGTTGTTTAGAAAAGTGTTTCAAGGAGTAGACGTTAAGGATATATTTATTTATTTTTTTAATAATAAAATCAAACTATTGTATGCCTTATGGGCTAAGCTAACCTTTTAATGGACGAATAGGTGTTTCAATGATAACCATTAGAGGGGGCAACTCAGGAATTTTAATTATTTTGAAATATTTATTTTTTCTAACATGCTTTGCCTTAAGGTCTAATGAAGGAAGTCGTTGGTGTCCTTGAATTTTTAAATTAAATTTATCAAACCTTTAATAACCTTATTTAATATTTGTGTCAAAGGATTTTTCTTAGAAATATTTTTATTTTGACTAGAATTTGAAGTCAATGATTGGCTTGGTGCATATGGTCCTACCTGAGTGTGAAGTCAATGATTGGTTTATTACCTTTGGATATTGAAGTTATTCAAATTATACGTGGTGAGATTATGGTGAGAATCACTATCATATATTGACAATCATTGGTGAATAATGTGTCATGTCTCTACCCCTTGGGGTTTTAGCCCACAAAACTAGGTCTTCAATTTTAAACTCAAACTTCTCTCAAACTATAAGGAACCACAGGGCGTACCATATATCAATGGAAACATCTCATCGAGGAGAATATATCTAGAAGGATCCTAACACAATATTCCATGAATTTCCATGTCAAAATGTGCATCGAAGATCGGGGTAGCTCCTAGTGCTACTTGGGTTGACATCAACAATAACCACCTATCAACAATCTCCCCCTTTGACATCAATAGCAAAGGGTAACTCCCCCTAACAACTTGCCTCTCCCGCGGACCTGTAATCTACCTCAACTCCCCCTATATACTTTACTAGAGAAAATAATATTCTAATGGGAACTTGGGAGAATCCTAAGCTTTTGGTGAAGATACTCAAATGCCTCATGTGGTAAAGGTTTGATAAAGATGTCAATGATTTTTTATTTCGTCTCAATGTATTACGCCTTGATGTTTTTCTCGACAAATTGTTCTTTAACAAAATGGTAATTGATCGCAATGTGTTTCATTTTTGAATGCGTCACACGATTCTTGGAGATACCGATGGTGCTGGTGTTATCACATAAGATTGGAATGGGCTCATCAAACTTCACTCGAAGATCGTGCAAAGTTTGTTTCATCCAAAGGACTTGGGTACAACAAGCTGATGCTACTATGTATTCTACTTCCACGTGGATAATGAGTGTTGGTACCATTCCATGACCCCTTTTTCCCTCCCAAAACATGACATTTGCGTACCTATTTTCATCATTTATCTCTCAGATCCCTTGGAAATTGATTAATTAATAGTCTTATAGTTATTAAATTGCATTGAAATTGATTTAAGGGTTTTATGTTAATGAATTAGGAATTTTTGGCAAAATGACTACAGGAAGTTCCAACATCCTGTAATTGGTTTATTGTTTGACATGTGGCATGACAGCCAGTCTAGAGCGAAGGGTAGGGATGAAAAGCGGAATGTCCAAGCATGGACGAGCACCTATCCCGCAGTGGAATCAACCCTCCTACATGCGCGGTCAACGAAGGTCAACTATGGCATGTTAGCAACAAAGGAAGCAACATCACGCAGTCCAAATCGATTTAAGTTTGTTTCCCTTTTTTTATATATCAGCTAGGATAGAAACATTTTCAAAAATCGTGTTTTGGTAAAAGCGGCAACAGCCGCTCATGAATGTACATCCATTTTCTAGGGATGTAAAACCATATGTAAATATAGTTCTGAATCGGTTGTATAGTCGTGATCATTATCGTTGTTTCAAGAACAGAGTTTCGATTTTAATACCAAAGACTTGCATTACAGTCACGATTGCGTTGTGTTGATTTGGTAATCGTTGGATAACAAGCCCAGTATACCTGGAACGCGGACGGGCCCTGCGTACATGGTATACTGTTGTTATTTTATTTCATTTACAGTTAGGGTATTTGGTATTGATATGTGCAGTGATTAGATCGATTCATGTTTATGCTTATATGTTTATTAATGCGCTTGCTTATATGTTTATGAATGCGCTTGAATAGATTATCACTTGGAACGTGAATCATATCCTGTAAGGGATTCGGTCCCTTGTTATCTTGTAGAGCACTGTCATGAACTTTATGCTTATAATTTCCATATATTTTTATCTTGCATGACTGTAATGAATGTTGAGTATTCGCTGAACAGAGGTTTTATGTGTGATGTCTCTGTAAGGGGACTAAAATCTTGATTGCAGTGATACACAACGTTTTGGTTTGATTAAATGAATTGAATCTTGATTGCTAGTAGTACATAGTGTGATTTAGTTGATAATGAATCGAATAATAGCATTGTAATTAGGAAGATTAGACTTAGATAACGATCCTTTATGTTTATATACTTTAGGCGCACGCCTCTAAGTCTACACACCCTGGTCGATAATAAATATAGCCCAGTCTAGCACCCTAGATAGGACACTACATTTTGGCGCCGTTGCCGGGGAGGCGTACTTAAAGGATTTAAAAGAAAAAAAAATTCAATAGACAAAAATAAACAAAAACACAGTTAAAATCATGTTCATTTATGCCTAGGTTTAGAGATAGTCAGGGTAGATTCATAAAAACCCCTCGCCATTCAAAAACTAACCCATCATCATTAGGAGCAGACTCTATAAGGAATTCAACACCAGCTGAGGAGAACATCATACAAGCATTAGAGGATAAACAAAAATCAGGACAGAGACTTACTCTCATCGAAAGGAAAACTTTATTAACACATAAATCGCAGAAGAAGGACTTTCCTAGGTCTTCCACACAAGGAGAAAGTAGCACAGTGACTGAACAATCTTTCCTTAATCGCCTCTTTGAAACAAGTGACTCTGATACAGAGAAACCTATTAAAATGGTTGAGGAAGGAGATGGATCAGTACCACATCAAGGACATAGAGACGAAGAAGAGTTAACTTTTCCTTTTCCTATACATGAACCACAAGAAGATGATGAGATCAAAATGAAAAACATACCCCCATCAGTGCTACCTAACTTCTATAGTATGGCTTCAGAAGATCCGGACTCATTCTTGTTCGAGTTTGACATTGTATGTCGAACATATGGCTATACTGATGATGCCCATAGGCTCAGACTTTTTCCAGCGACATTAAAAGCATCAGCCTTAAGATGGTTCATGAGGCTTGGTGAGCATACTATCACTGATTGGGATGGTATGAGAAGAGTA
>APFE031131245.1:5706-33333 GCA_000404065.3 Pinus taeda
TTACAACTTTTACTACAAATTTGACTTGAAAATATTTTGTCTTTAAAAGTTTTAAAGTATCCATAAGATATTGTTTTTCCTTTTAAGATTCACCTTACAAAGAAATATTAAAAGACTTTGCAGCCATTTTATACAAAAATCCTACTTTGTGTTGAATTAACCTTTTTTCCTTTGATTTAAGAAAGTCTGGTATTGGCTTTAGTAAAGAGTAAAGATGTTTAAAATTTTACCTAATTTGGAATTTTCATGTGGTAAAAAAAAAATTTGAAGGTAAATTTATGAGCCATTCAAATTCAAGGTATATGATAAAGGAACTCTTAAATATATGATTTTTGTTTAGGTCGACATAATTTGTTTGGAGAAAAATATTTTTATTATTTTTATTTTTCGAGGACAAACATACTTACACATACCCCATACTAGGTTGTAGAATGCACCTCTCAACACAAAAAATAAAAAATAAAAATAAATAAATTAGATGACAATAATTTAAGGTATTGTGAGTTATTACTTTTATGATCATAAGTATTACAAATTTAATATGAAAATAACAAAGATAGAGACCTCTTATCCAAAATGAATCATATTCCATGGGATCAAAGAGGGATGTATCTCAACTATTGGATGCCACACCTTGATCCTAAAGTTGGCTTACCCACTCCAATCAGTATTTGGTTTCATTAGCCCCATGTTCCTCTTCATCATTGGATCAAAGATATCTTTGAAAGTATCAATAACCCATTGGGAAATTTCATTAATAAATATGTGCCTACGGCTAGGATGTTTTCATGTGCTAGAATCTGTGAAGTAGATTTGGAAAAAGGTTTGCAATATGTGATTAATTCATCCTTGAGTAACTAGAATCATCTAAGTTAAGAACAATCGTCATTCAAATGAAAATATTGTGTCACAAACATGGACATTTTGAAAAGGATTCCAAACTCATAGCTTCAGTCTAGGTTTCTTTGGAAAAAGAGGATCAATGGAAACAAGCTAAGAAAAAATCAAGTGCTAAGCAAGTCATCCCTCCTTCCTATTTCAACCCAAGAAATACATTTAGTGAATAAATTTGTAATTTTATCTTAAATTGATCAAGAACCAATCACTTCCATTCAACTATCTTCTTAGCCCCATTAGTTCCTCCCTATTCTCAACCAGTGATCACACCCCTTCTCACTCTTATGCAATTTATTTAACAACTCTTCCCTAAGCCTCAAATGGACTCTCCAAAAGTGCTGGAAATTAAAGAATTAGAGGAAGAGAAATATGATACTTAAGGTATGGTTTCAAAGAAACCATCCACTCAACCTAATGTAGTTCTCACTTGGAAAAATTCCCTTTAGCGGCAAGGGGATGATGATGAAGACCTTAGAGAAGAAAGACTTCTAAAAAAGACCGGGAAGAATAATCCTTAAAGAAAGTCTAGAAGTTGTAGCCACAAAAAAAAAAAAAAAAAAAAAAAAAAAAAAAAAAAAAAATCATTAGGGCTCCAAACCTCCTTTAAAATCTCCTTTAGAACTGGAATTAAAATTATTTCAATCAAAATCCTTGGAAAGCAAATGTCGTCTCAAGGAATCCTAAGTGACAACTTGAAACCTTTAAATATGAAAGGATGAAAATATTATCCTATAATAGTAAGGGTATGGGAAATAAGTTCAAATAAACAACAATGACAGGTTTAATCATATCTAAAAAACAGTGGTAGTTTTCATCCAACAAACTGAACTTGTAGAATCTAAGATGCTAGAAATAGGAAAGAAGTGATTGAAGCTAAGCAAAGTAATAGCAATAAGAGAAAGAGGAGCCTCATGAGGTATATTCACAATATTTAGGATAATTAAATATTCAAGTCGGTTCAATCTCCATAGTATTTAGCATTCATTGTTAGTATCTCTCACCAATCACTCCTCAAGAATAAATATATAATATATAATATATATATATAATATATATATCTTGGTATATAATGTCTGTGTTTGTTTCATTATATGAAAAAATAAGAATGTTGGTGACTAATATGTGACAGAGGATTTTGAGTATGTGAATGATAGCAATGTAGTAGGAGAATTTCAACATATTTTATCAAAAAATGAAAATATGGGGGGGAAGAATAGTAAGAGATACATTTACGAAGTATATGAAGGATCTAAAGTTTTATTTGGATCTTGTAGCATAGATACAAAAAATAGAAATTCCCTTAGATGAACAAGATGTTGGGCCCAAGGCATGTAGGGGAAAACTAGAGCATTTCCTAATTCATCACAACTTTTTTTTTCTCAAAAACTAGGTTATCACTTCTCGTATTATTCCATTTAGCATCTCTAACCATATGACCATTTTTCTTTAGTTTCAATGGTCGTTGGATCTTGGACACGTCCCTTTAAAATTCAATCTAATATAGTTATATTATCCAAATCCATTGGAGATAACATCAAACACCTAGACTCATCATAGTGGACTCATTGAATCAAATAATGGAGAAAGAGAGGATAGCTAGCAATCTTCATTGAGAGAGTTGTTGGTATCTTAGGAAATCCATTCATTGTTTGAGCTCTCCAACTCACATGATTTGAAAGCTAGTCAATGGAAAAGGTGGAAATACTTATCTCTTCTCTCATTTCTTCCCTCCATGAAGTAGCCCTAATGGTTAAATCCATTCATGATCATCAAGGTTAGGGATCTCTTGGTAATGAATATTTTGTAAAACTTGAGTACAATTTGAATCTAAAGGAGTTTTCTAAACCTCCTCATTCAGATCTAAAACCATATCTGAAAAGGAGATGGCTTTCCAAAGGTGTACATATTATGTCGGATCATGATGCATGGGAATAAATGGAAATTTTAAATAGGAAATGAATATAGGGACATTCAAAAATGTGATTTGTGTTACAAGGTCGACGAACTCAAAAGCACCTTTTATTCAAATTCAATTGTACCATCCAAATATGGAAATTTGTTTTTTTTGAGATTGAGAATATGGTAACTCTTCCCATAAATTGGAAAGAGATGTTCACCATTTGGCATTAAAGGTACTTCAAGTCATTTTTTAATAAGCCCATTTTTAAAATAACATGGCTGAAAATGCCCAAGTTTCATTGTTGCAAATTATGGTTGGTAAGAAATAAAGGCATTTTTCACCAAGTGATCTCTCTAACAATATTAGCAATATCTAAACATTATGGCCCCTTTCTAGAGGTTATTTAGGAAAGAGGAGTAAAAGGCATAACATTTTGAATGTTGGAATAAAAGGAAAGTAATTGGCTCTAGGATATCTTAATGAAAGAAAACTTGCACCCAAGAAGCATCATTTGCAATCCCAAAAATTTTTGTCTACGTAAATTAAAGTGTAATGGAGGAACTTTAACACTTGAAACTAGAAGAAATAAGTATATTGTCTTCTTTGATGGGGCTTTGAAAGGAAATGTAGAGATTGTAGGGGGATCATATTCAATCCTAAAGTAAACATGAAACAAATTTTGAGTGAGGACCATGGGAAGCTACTAATAATCAAGATAAGGTGTTGGCTTTTTATCAAAGGTTTTGAACTCAAGACTCATGGAGGAATAAGAACTTCTTAGTTGTAGGACACTCAACAATCATCATTAAGCATGTGTGGCACTTTTCAACCCCAAAGGGCTACAATTTAACAAGTATTGTCCTTAGAAGTCAAAAGTAGACAAGGATGTTTGAGTGGATAAAAATTCTCTATGTGCTCATGGCACAAAATATTCAAGCCGACCAAATGGATAATGAAGAAACTCATCTAGGTGTGGAAATATAAAGGTAAAAAGGGAGGATCATGTCTTCACCTCATATCCCATTGAAATAATAATCATAGTCCAATACCATATTCAAAATTGCAAGGACAACCAAAACAAGATGCTAAAGACATGACGGAGTGGGAGGAAGCACAAGCAAGCAACCAATGATAGGGGAGAGTTTTATCCTATGGTATATTCTTTTTAGGTTGAAGATCAAGATAAGAAGAGCCCTTCCCTTCGTAGAGACAGGGAGGTAGGGTTCCATTTCCTCTTCTTTAACAAACCAGAGGAAGGTAGAAGAATGGGATGATATGTAGTGGTTATTACCTAAATAATATAGGGCCCTACCTTTTTCGCCTGCTGCTTTCAACGGATAGATGATCATGGAGTGTATTCAATCTAAAGAGAGAGATATTAACACCCCTCATCCCTCTTGTAGTCTATTAAGCCCATAGTCTATGTTAAGGCCCAAATAAGTATTCATTATTAGTTATTAGTTATGAATAGGTTGGCCTAGAGAGGTTACATCATGCAATTTTATCTTATATTCATAACAAAGGAGATTCATTTTTATATGCATCATACGTTTGTTTTATTCATAATGTTTCCCATATTGTGCTTCTAAGCCTCTTGGAAATAAACTCTAAGCCTTAACATACTCTCACACATACCACTTGTGACAATGAAGTAGGATCATAAATGGTATGAAATGCTTATATAAATTTCACATGGTATTATTTTGAATCTTTGTCTAGTCTATTTCATTCTAAAATATGTTGGGTTCAATGGTGATTTTGGACTCTATAGGCTAAACCTCTCCCTTTAGGATCTCCTTTGCTAATTTATCAGGGTTTCTTATGTGGTATCATATTTAGGGATTCAATTCCAAGTATAAGTTCCATTTTTTTGGAGTATAATCCCACCTCATATCTTAATTTATGAATCTTCAAGCTCATATTTAAGCAAAGCTTCGAGGAATTGGAGTATGGATGAGCATAGTCAACCCACTCAACGATTTTCATGTGATAAATCATAAATGTGTTGTCCAATAAGGTAGAACGAATTAATCGTCACTAACAACTAGGTAGATATATTCCATATAAATAATAAAATTTATATTTGAGATGAAGCTTAAAAACATAAACATGCAGAATTACTGGAGATTGTGACTCATCAAAAAAGGAAAATTAAGAAGCAAATTGAAGCTAAATGTGATATTCTTTACCAGATGGTCTTGGGCCTTGTTATGAGTTCTTAATATGTTCTTTCTCACCCAATGATATCAATTGGGTCTATTCCAATTATTGCATAAGATGAAGAAACAATTCAACAATCTTTAGGATATTTAGATATGGAACAGGTGGACCAAGAGCTTCAATGACTAATAGATATCAAACCCATAGTGGGCATGTATTCTTCTGATTACAGGTTCAACTATGTTTTGTAATGCATTTTTGATACTAGGCCATTTTTTTCTAAAATAAAACCCTTCTATAATGAAAATGGTGTTCCTTTCATTTAAGAAGAGGTTGATTGTCAAAATAAAATATGTTCATGATGAAATACAAACAAAATGAAAACATTTTTTTTCACAAAGTAGAATGGCATTCATGCTTTCTTATGATAAAATTCTAATTTTTAACCCTGTATAATTAATCATGGCAAACAAGTTCTTAATAATCAAAAAATATACAGAGAAAACACACAAATTTAAATAGAGTTTTTTTCTTGGAAATTCAAATCGAGAAAACCATCAAGTTTTTTTTTTTCATTTTTTTGTACAATATTTCAATACAATATATATCGTGTGGCATACATGAACTATCAATCCAACCATAGTTCCTTAATTGAAACTACAAAACCATTGAAAAAACCATCACGTGGCACAAAAATTCTTTTAGCAAAACCATGGGCTGAGAAACTGTGAAAAATGGATGCAAAAATTATCTTCTTTTCTTTTTATTTTTTGAGGCTCTACCTTGAACCCAATGCAGGGGGCTCTCACCACCTTAGCACACCCCTTTGTTCATGGTGTATATAATTCATGCAAATAATATAATACATACCCAACATTCTACCATTTTTTGTTTTCTTTTCATAGAAGGAGCCCGAAGGGTACACAGTCAATAATTTAGGGCAATGATGCCCAATGTTTCTGTACACCAACTGAACTTTTTAGTGCTTACTGGATTTGTTAATGCTTTTGCAACATTCATTAATTTTTTCACCTTTACTAGCAACACCTTCTTATCTTCAATCATGTTACAGATCCATTTGGGCACATCACTCCCATCATCTAGATCAGTATTTTAGGGCTCATCAAACCCTAATTCTAGTTGCTACATGCCCTAAACAAGTCAACCTTTTGAATGCCTCCTTCCCAGACAGTTTCATGGCCTGAAGACATCCTGAAATTACCTCTAGAGGGACCAGCGCAGTTAGGCCCATGCAAGGGTGTTCCGCAGAGAAGTTGAGTCCATGCCAGGGTGCTCTGTAGAGCACTTAGGCCCTCTCTGACCTGCGTTGGGCGAGTTTGAAAGAAATTCACAAAGCGCTTGGGGAATATTCTTATCTTCTGGAGCCTTCTAGATGATTCCCACACTTATCATCTCCTATGAGATCGAAAATGGATGAGGAATGAGTTAAATACATCCTATCCTATCATCCCTTCCTCCATGGAACTAATTATAAGTATGGAAGGCCATCCAATACCTTCATTAATGACACAAACGCCTCCATCTTCCTATAAATTGAGCACTCATCTAAGTGATCAAGGGACTGGATTATGTTGAATTGTAAGGAGATAATGTTGCTATGAGAATTGACTTTGAGACAAATATTGTTATGCTACAAGTTTGTCATGCTTTTGATGTGATGTGGATGGGATCCAAGCTAGAGGAGTGACTTCGAATCAAACTTGATGGTTGTAATTCCTTCTTCTATTCAATAAATTATTTGAACCTTTTTCCCATATGATTATCTTGTTATATGATGCTTATATGTGTGAATGTATCTTATTCCATTTACTTGTATTCAATAGATATTTTGCTTTGATCGGTTCTTTGTCTTCTGTTGATGTTTACAGGTGCTTCTCAAGCATGTTAAGTACAAGGAGGAGCAATAGGATCAATACAAAGGAGACAAGAGGAAAGTGGAACTAAAAGTAGGTCTTCTCATCTTCTTTGTCTTATCTATTGCTTATAGGAAAAGGCTAAAGTGATTTAAATTGTTGTTCTAGATATGGTTGCTTATCTAGGGAATTAGTATTTATCTATAGATACCAAATTCTTCATAAAAAATTAGCGACTCTGCTGGGGATAAATCATCCTTCTTGGTAGCTTATCCACCTCCTAGGACACTCTTGTATACCCTACTTGTGTTGATTGATTCTATTTAACCTCTTTTGCATTGAATTTTGGTTAAAAACTATGTCAAATTGCCTCTTGAAGTGGCTCACTGTCACCAGCGCAGGCCTGTGAGGGACACAGTGCACTGCAAAGCACGCTTGTCTTAGGGATAGTGCTTTGAAGTGCACTGTCTCCCATTCAAGGCTGCACTGATCCTCCTAGGGTCAGTTTCCCACCTTTGGATTGAGTTTTTTGCCAACTTTCCTTTATTTGATTGTTTGTTGATTGATCAACAAATGTCATGTCTCAGAAAACAAGTTTTTATCTTCTTTGCTAGCCCTACTTTGACTTGGTTGATTAATGTTTCTTAAATGTTTCCTTTGTCATTATCGATCCATAGTAAAAGTTAGATTATAGTCTATTAATCTTTGTTTGAAAGAAAGTGTCGTAAAAGTCTTCTTTTCCTTCAAAACAGAACTGTCGTAAATTCTTCATTCTTGTTAAAGAATGATTGATTGTATGTGCATTAGTTTCCTTTTTTTCATATTCACATTAAGGAAATCGAAAAGAAATACATGCATTTTTTCATTGAAAATTTTGTGTGTGCTTATAGGAATAGTTGAGGGAAATTTCATTAGATTGTGCTCTTTGCTCTTTCATCGAAAGAAATCTGATTGCTCTATCCCTATTAGCTAAGATTTTCATTTTAAATTGAATGGAAAGATTGCTTATCATAATAGTTGCATTCCGAGGAATTTCATAATACATCATATGGTGAACTTGAAAGGAAAATTCCTAAGCAAGATCAACATAAAATTCATTTGAATTAACCTAATGGAGCATTGTCACTTAACGAAAAACATTTAGAAGTCTAGTCTAGAGACATGTTCATGCATCGTAAAACATAGCAGATGTCGTTAACTTGTCTACGATACATTCCCAGTTCGATACCTCATTCCATGTACGTGAGTATATCGTAGCTCGTCCACATACCTTCAGGTATATAGGGTGGTGTTACAGTACGCAAAGTATATGGGAATGCTCTCAATGTACGGTTTAGCATTAGACAACACTAATACGGATTGGGCCTCCACGTACTTTCAGGTATATATGGGATGACAACACTAGGTTGCTATCCATCCTTAGGTAACTGAGTCGGACACCTTGTACATTGTGATACACCGAACGCAACATTCGAGGAGATTGCCTACTCGTACTTCTGGGTTTTTCCGAAAGGTATTCTGCAGTTCACAGTTGCTTGGTAAACATTTTGCCTAGATTATCCCTCTTTTGTTTTTTTATGTTACTTTGATTAAAATAAAATTAATTTACCACGGATAACATCCTCCACACTCACTCCTTAGTTGATCTTAGGTTGAAACATATGGCGACAAATCTGGAGTCCACCGATCAAAGAATTTCTTTTGATGGGAATCCAAGTCCTTTTCCTCCTTTTGGAAATATTAGTGCTCCTTATATGGCTACATTATTCCTACCAGGATTTACCTTTGGCTTACCAATATGGTTGTTTTCAACCTCCTTGGTTCAAAATGTCGTGATTTCTCTGCAGTCGAGTACAACTCCACCTGGACAAAATAAACCTCCAATTTATCCTAAAGTTGACCCTTTGCCTTCTTCCTTGGTTGTTTCTTCCTCTTCGCAGGGTGAAAGTATTGGTACTAGTAACCAGGTGGCTAAGAATAAGAAGAAAGGGAAGAAGAAGAAGAAGAAGCAAATTCAGCAAAGGGGAAACCAAGCAACCTTTGCTTTGAATGCAACATCTGATGGGAAACCATCCATCAAGCCTCACAAAGTTCAATATCCATACAAAATTTGTGCGGTAGACCATCTTCTTTGAAATTGTCCTGATATTCCTCAAATCTTAGAAGAATTGTCTTCTAGCTCACATCATCCTGTGTCATCAAATTAATGAGATCATGTTGGTGACACATCATCAACTAATGGTAGTAAAGTTCATGGAAAGAAGGGTAAAGTTAAGTTTCCCTATAGGTTATGTGAAGGGAATCACCCCTATCTGGATAAAGCCAAAAAAGTGTTGGATAATTGTCTTGCTTCACCGCAACTACTTCCATCTAGTTACAAGAGACTCTCCCTTAATCCTTCACTAGTTGATGAATTGACTAAATCAAATCAACCATCTGATAAAACCACTCTCTCTGAAACTGAATCCTATGAGTCTATACCCAAACCAAATCAATAGGTCGAGGTAACAGTTGACCTGATTTCACCTTCAGATAATCGTACCTTTCCTATAGAGAGTGAGTATGATACCACTCAGGTTCTTTTTGTTTCTTCAAATTCCAATGAGCTTGGGGGCAATCCTCATGTTCCATCAAGACAGGAGGAAAATCCTCCCATTCTCATAACTCAAGGGGTTATTTCTCCTATTTCTACGGTACCCCCTCGAAGTAGTTTGGTCACTACCTTTAATTCGAATCAACTGATAGGATTTCGTCTTCCTTCTTATGTGCCTTTCTAGATCATAGTACAAGTTTGTAATATGATTGTATCTGGTACTATTATAGATGAAGGTGCATCTGTGAGTATCCTTTCCTCCACTGCTTGGAAAACGCTCGGTTCGCTGCCACTTGTGCCTATTACCCAAAATCTGTTGGCTTTTAATAGAGGAACCATTCAACCATTAAGGATCCTTCCTTAGTTGCCTATTTCTTTGGGAGGGAAAATTGTTTATCTTAATGTGATGGTAGTCCCAAGCCCTTTAGATTACAATTTACTTCTTGGGTGTGACTATGTTTATGACATGGGAGCTATTGTTTCAACACTCTTTCTAGTGATTTGTTTCCCCCATGAAGGCAAAATTGTCATTGTTCACCAGCTTTCATTTCCTGGTCCAAATATGGCTTCCAATCAACCAACTTCCCTAAATGGTCCTTTTGTACCAATGGTATCATCCCCACCACGAGGTAATTATGTGGCAACCTGTTCCATGCCTACATCAACTGACGATCAATTCAATGATGTTGTACATTATGTATTGGGGGCATTGGAACCAAATATGTCTAGTGGATTCCTTGCTACAGATCCCTTCCAGAGCATTGTTCTCCCATCTGATGAGAACCTCTTGGAAGTCATGACCTCTTATGATTCGTGATCGAGGAAAATGAGGATAGTTCTTTTACTGTATCAACCTCATTAAAAAATGAAACAGCTCCCATGAGGATAGTTCCTTGTCTTGTGTCAACCTCATTAAAAAATGAAACAAAGGAGTATGAGCACAGTTCCTTGTCTTGTGTCAAGCTCGTTAAAAAATGAAACAAGGAATATTAGCATAGTTCCTTGTCTTGTGTCAAGCTCATTAAAAAATCAAACAAAGAAGCTGAGTAGAGTTCCTTGTCTTGTGTCAAGCTCATTAAAAAATGAAATAAGGTCCCCTGGAGCAAAGGTCCAATTCGAGTCTTTCACTTGATCTCGTATATGAACCTTCATTCCATCCACCTCATAGACACGAGTAGTCTACTTAGGTGAATGCAATGAAGCTTGGGGGGCATGCACCTAGTCTCGATTCATCATGCTAGGGGCATGTAAACCAATTCGAAGCATTGTTTTTTTTTCAAGCTTGTGTAAAAATGAAACTAAATCCAAGCATTATTTTTTCATTTCAAGCTTGTATAAAAATGCAACTGAATCCAAGCATAGTTTTTCATTCAAGCTTGTGTAAACATGAAACTGAATCCAAGCATAGTTTTTTATGGTTCAAGCTTGTGTAAAAATGAACCCATCTCCATTTTAACCCTCATGATTTCCATTCTATCAGCCTCTTCCATCAGATGAGCCTTCGTTTTCTCCTTCCATCGTAACTATCTGCTTGGTCGATCATACGCTTTCACTTGGTTGTTTTACCCTTTTTGAAGAACAGTTGCAATGAGTGTCCTTATTAGCCAGCCTCTTCACATGAATCAACATGTTTTGACAAATTCCAACATCATTGGAACTAGTTGCTATCCTAGACACCACTCATTCCTCAAAGTGGAGTCCTCTTTAAGCTCTTTTCAGACTCTCTAAATATGAAAGGATTGACAAGCACTTGTTCTTTTCATCTCGTTAACGAATTGGAAATGGCATCTACTCAGTATAAGTTTAATCCTTTTTCGGGATGAGATAGATTATTTACGAAAAAGGAATACGTTGACCAAACATGGCCAATAGGTTCTCTCACATATTGTTTTATGCTTTTTTAAGCTTGAGAGATAAATCTACGAAAAAGAACTTGTGGAGTTTTCTTTTCATCCCTTTTCAAACTCTCTAAACATGAAAAGGACCGATTTATCTTTGTCGTTAAACCCGTTAAAACATCAAATAGCAACAAACTCATCAATCATGACAAGACCAAGTTTCACCTTCGCTAGACTCATTAAAACATCACCTACCGATGGATTCAACCGAAGGGTGGAATTATACAACAACCATATGTTATCCTCCTCAAGCTTGATAAAAATAAAGAGCTACTGGTTAGAAATGACTGGAGAAAATGGAAAAAGGGGTAAACCACTTTTGGTAGGAGGTCACTCTTGAGCATGAAACTTTCACTTCATCATTGTGACTATTTGGGTTGGGTTATTAGCTTGATGGTTATCATACCATTAGTCTATCATATCATCCATCACTTTTTTTGGGTCAATGCTACCAATTCATTTTAGTGTCACCGACATGTTTAAGAGAAGTCATTCAGTTAAAATTCATCCTTTTCAATACCATAAACCTTCATTTTCATTATTGCCATTCCTAAACCTTGTGTCGTCAGTCAAATTTCGTCTCCAAGATCATTACACTTGTTTCATGTTGTTGATGTGGGATACATCAAGGCCATCCTGCAATAAGTCACTTTTTGTTGACATTAGCTCATTATCCAAGAAGTTGACTTAGAAACACCCTTCCAATACCTTGAGGCTTACATACATTAATGGCAAGTTTCTCGCTTTTGATGATAAGTTGACCTCACTGGCCTTTGACTGAAAGACCTTTTATGGTGTTCAACATGAAAACATCTATTCACACCATGCCGAATGTATTGTAGTACCTTGAGGATCATTATCATTATCGGTGATTTCTCTCACCTTCGTTAACGACTTACATCATTAGCTGGTAATCAGATGGTGTCTTCCCATGTTTGACTTAGATCACAGATTCACATGGCTAGACTCGTACTTGAGCAAATGATTGAACGAGATAAAATGCCTTGGATCTAGTTTCATCAATCTGGGTTGCGATTTCAGGAAATGTACCAAATCATTCATACAATGGATTTACATTGATGGTCATTCCGATCAAAGGTCTATATCTGTAGACGACTATCTACGTACTTGTAATGAAATTTTATATGTTGAGCATGGGTATGACTTCCCTCAACAATTCATGAGAAAAAATCAAAATATCATGATATTATTGTATTGTAATCGGTGTAGGTCACCAACCACTTCGGAACCTCCTCATCACATCGTGAAGCATTTCACTCAAGATTACATTTCCGAATTCATGCTTTAGGGAGAAATAGTTACAGATCCATTTGGGCAAATCACTCCCATCATCCAGATCAGTGTTTTAGGGATCATCAACCCTAATTTCAATTGTTACATGCCCTAAAAAATTCAACCTTTTGAATGCCTCCTTCCCAGACAGTTTCATGGCTTGAAGACATCCTGAAATGACCTATAGAGGGACCAGCACAGTTAGGCCCATCCAAGAGTGCGTTGTAGAGAAGTTGAGTCCATGCCAAGGTGCTCTACAGAGCACTTAGGCCCTCTTTGACCTACGATGGGCGAGTTTGAGAAAAATTCACATAGGGTTTGGGGAATATTCTTATCTTTTGGAGCCTTCTAGATGATTCCCACACTTATCATCTCCTATGAGCTCAAAAATGGATGAGGAATGAGTTAAGATACATCCTATCCTATCATCCCTTCCTCTATGGAACTAATTCTAAGTATGGAAGGCCATTCAATAACTTCATTAATGACACAACCTCCTCCATCTTCCTATAAATTGAGCACTCATCTAAGTGATCAAGGGGCTCGATTATGTTGAATTGTAAGGAGATAATGTTGCTATGAGAATTGACTTTGAGACAAGTATTGTTATGCTACAAGTTTGTCATGCTTTTGATGTGATGTGGATGGGACCCAAGTTGGAGGAGTGACTTCGAATCAGACTTGATGGTTGTAATTCCTTCTTCTATTCAATAAAGTATTTGAACCTTTTTCCCATATGCTTATATTGTTATATGATGCTTATATGTGTGAATGTATCTAATTCCATTTACTTGTATTCAATAGATATTTTTCTTTGATCGGTTCTCTGTCTTCTATTGATTTTTATAGGTACTTCTCAAGCATGTTAAGTATGGAAAGGAGCGACAGGATCGATACAAAGGAGACAGGAGGAAAGTGGAACTACAAGTAGGTATTCGCATCTTCTTTATCTTATCTATTGCTTATAGGAAAAGGCTAAAGTGCTTTAAATTGTTGTTCTAGATATGGCTACTTATCTAGAGAATTAGTATTTATCTGTAGATACAAAATACTTCATAACAAATTGGCGATTACGCTATGGATAAATCATTCTTCCTAGTAGCTTATCCACCTCCTAGGACACTCTTGTATAACCTACTTGTGTTCATTGATTTTATTTTAGCTCTTTTGATTTGAATTTTGGTCAAAAACTGTGTCAAATTGCCTCTTGAAATGGCTCACTATCACCAGCGCAGGCCTGTGAGGGACATAGTGCATTGCAGAGCACCCATGTCTTAGGGATAGTGCTCTGAAGTGCACTATCTCCCATTCAAGGTTGCGTTGATCCTCCTAGGGTCATTTTCCCACCTTTGGATTGAGTTTTTTGCCAAATTTCCTTTGTTTGATTGCTTGTTTATTGATCAATGAATGTCATGTCTCAGAAAACAAGTTTTTATCTTCTTTGCTAGCCCTACTTTGACTTGGATGATTAATGTTTCTTAAATTTTTTCTTTGTCATTATCGATCCATAGTCAAAGTTAGATTATATTCTATTAATCTTTGTTTGAAAGAAAGTGTCGTAAAAGTCTTATTTTCCTTCGAAACAAAAATGTCGTAAAGTCTTCGTTCTTGTTAAAGATTTATTTTGTATGTGCATTAGTTTCCTTTTGTTCATATTCACATTAAGGAAATCGAAAATAAATACATGCATTTTTCATTGAAAATTTTGTGTGTGATCATAGGAATAGTTAAGGAAATTTTCATTAGATTGTGCTCTTTTCTCTTTGATTGAAAGAAATTTGATTGCTCTATGCCTATTAGCTAAGATTTTCATTGTTAAATTGAATGGAAAGAATGCTTATCATAATGGCTGCAATCCTAGGAATTTTAGAATACATCACGTGGTGAACTTGAAAGGAAAATTCCTAAGCAATATCAACTTAAAATTCATCTGAATTAACCTAATGGAGCATTGTCACTTAGCAAAAAACACTTAGAGGTCAAGGCTAGAGACGTGTTCATGCGTTGTAAAACATAGCAGTTGTCGTTAACTTGTCCGCGATACATTCCTATTGTGATACCTCATTCCACGTACGTGAGGATATAGTATCTCATCCATGTATCTTTAGGTATATAGGGTGGTGTTACAGTGCGTAAAGTATATGGGCATGCTCTCACTATGCAGTTTCGCATTAGACAGCGCTAATACGGATTGGGCCTCCACGTACTTTCGGGTATATATCAGAGGACAACACTAAGTTTCTATCCATCCTTAGGTAACCAAGTTGGTCGCCTTGTCAACTATGATACACTGAACACATCATTTGAGGATATTGCTTACTTTTACTTCTTGGTTTTCTAGGAGGTATTCTATAGTTCACAATTGCTTGGTAAACCTTTTTCCTATATTATCCCTCTTTTGTTTTGTTATGTTACTTTGATAAAAATAAAATTAATTGACCATGGATAGCATCCTCCACGCTCACTCCTCAGTTGAACTTAGGTTGAAACATATGACGACAAATCCGGAGTCCACCGATCAAGGAATTCCTTTTGATGGGAATCCTAGTCCTTTTCCTCCTTTCGGAAATATTGATGCTCCTTATATGGCTACATTATCTACCGGGATTTACCATTGGCTTACCAATATGGTTGTTTTCAACCTCCTTGGTTCAAAATTTCGTGATTTCTTCGCAATCGAGTACACCTCAACTGGAAAAAATCAACCTTCAGTTGATCCTAAAGTTGACCTTTGCCTTCTTCCTTGGTTATTTCTTCCTTCCCTTCTTCCTCTTCACCTGGTGAAAGTATTGGTACTAGTAACCAGGTGGCTAAGAAGAAGAAGAAAGGGAAGAAGAAGAGGAAGAAGCAAATTCAACAAAGGGGCAACCAAGCAACCTTTGCTTTGAATGCAACATCTGATGAGAAACCATCTATCAAGCCTCACAAAGTTCAACATCCATGCAAACACTGTGCGAGAGACCATCTTCTTCGAAATTGTCTTGATATTCCTCAAATCTTAGAAGAATGTTCTTCTCGCTCACATCATCCTATGTCATCAACTTCTGAAGATCATGTTGGTGACACACCATTAACTAGTTGTAGAAAAGTTCATGGAAATAAGGGTAAAGTTAAGTTTTCCTGTAGGTTATGTGAAGGGAATCACCCCATTCACCCTTGTCCCTATCTGGAGGAAGCCAAAAAAAAGTGTTGGATAATTGTCCTGCTTCACCGCAGCAACTTCCATCTAGTCACAAGAGACTCTCCCTTAATCCTTCACTAGTTGACAAATTGAATGACTCAAATCAACTGTCTATCAAACCCACTCTCTCTAAAAGTGAATCCTATGAGTCTATACCCAACCCAAAACAACAGGTCGAGGTAACAGTTGACCCGATTTCACCTTCAGACAATCGTACCTTTCTCATAGAGAGTGAGTATGACACCACTTGGGTTCCTTTTGTTTCTTCAAATTCCAATGAGCTTGGGGGCAATTGTCTTATTCCATCAAGACAGGAGGAAAATCCTCCCATTTTTGTAACTCAAGGGGTTAATTCTCCCATTTCTATGTTATCCCCTCCAAGTAGTTTGGTCACTTCCTTTAATTCGAATCGACTGACAAGATTTTGTCTTCATTCTTATGTGCCTTTCTAGATTATAATACAAGTTTGTAATATGATTATATCTGGCACTATTATAGATGAAGGTGCATCTATGATTATCCTTTCCTCCACTGCTTGACAAGCGCTCGGTTCACCGCCACTTGTGCCTGTTACCGAGAATTTGTTGGATTTTAACAGAGGAACTAGTCAATCATTAGGGATCCTTCCTTAGTTGCCTATTTCTTTGGAAGGGAAAATTGTTTATCTTAATGTGATGGTAGTCACAGGCCCTTTAGATTACAATTTACTTATTGGGTGCGACTATGTTTATGACATGGGAGTTGTTGTTTCAACACTCTTCCTAGTGATTTGTTTCCTGCATGAAGGAAGAATTGTCAGTGTTGACCAGCTTTCATTTCCCGGTCCAAATATGGATTCCAGTCAACCATATTCCCTAAATGGTCCTTTTGTACCAATGGTATCATCCCTACCACGGGTTAATTATGTGGCAACATGTTCCATGCCTACTTCGACTAATGATCAATTCAGTGATGTTGTACATTATGTACTAGGGGCATTAGAACTAGATCCCTCTAATGGATTCCTTGCTACGGACCCCTTCCAAAGCATTGTTCTCCCATCTGATGAGAACCTCTTCGAAGTCATGACCTCTTATGATTCGTGATTGAGGAAAATGAGGATAGTTCTTTTACTATGTCAACCTCATTAAAAAATGAAACAACTCCCATGAGGATAGTTCCTTGTCTTGTGTCAACCTCATTAAAAAATGAAACAAAGGAGTATGAGCATAGTTCCTTGTCTTGTGTCAAGCTCGTTAAAAAATGAAACAAGGAATATGAGAATAGTTCCTTGTCTTGTTTCAAGCTCACTAAAAAATGAAACAAGGAATCTAAGCAGAGTTCCTTGTCTTGTGTCAAGCTCATTAAAAAATGAAACAAGGTTCCCTGGAGCAAAGTTCCAATTCGAATCTTTCACTTGATCTCGTATATGAACCTTCATTCCATCCACCTCATAGCCACGAGCAGTCTACTTAGGTGAATGCAATGAAGCTTGGGGGGCATGCACCTAGTCTCGATTCATCATGCTAGGGGCATATAAACCAATTCCAAGCATTATTTTTAGTTTCAAGCTTGTGTAAAAATGAAACTAAATCCAAGCATTGTTTTTTTGTTTCAAACTTGTGTAACAATGAAACTTAATCCAGGCATAGTTTTTCATTTCAAGCTTGTGTAAACATGAAACTGAATCCAAGCATAGTTTTTTATGGTTCAATCTTGTGTAAAAATGAACCCATCTCCATTTTAACCCTTGTGATTTCTATTCTATCAGACTCTTCCATCAGATGAGCCTTGGTTTTTCTCCTTCCATCGTAACTATTTGCTTGGCCGACCATATGCTTTCACTTGGTTGTTTTACCCTTTTTGAAGAACAGTTGCAATGAGTGTTCTTATTAGCCAACCTCTTCACATAAATCAACACATTTTGATAAGTTACAACATCATTGGAACCAGTTGCTATGCTAGACACACTCGTTCCTCAAAGTGGAGTCCTCTTTAAGCTCTTTTCAGACTCTCTAAATATGAAAATATTGATGAGCGCTTGTCCTTTTCAGCTCGTTAACGAATTGGAAATGATATCTACTCAATATAAGTTTAAACATTTTTCGGGCTGAGATAGATTATTTACGAAAAAGGAATACGTTGACTGAACATGGTCAATAGGTTCTCTCTACTGTTGTTTTATGCTTTTTCAGGCTTGAGTGACAAATCTACGAAAAAGAACTTGTGGAGTTTTATTTTCATCCCTTTTCAAACTCTCTAAACATGAAAAGGACTGAGTTATCTTTGTCGTTAAACTCGTTAAAACATCAAATAGCAACAAACTTGTCGATCATGACAAGACCAAGTTTCACCTTCATTAGACTCATTAAAACATCACTTACCAATGGATTCACCTAAAGGGTGGAATTATACAACAAGCATATGTTATCCTCCTCAAGCTTGATAAAAATAAACAAGTATTGGTCAGTAATGACTGGGGAAAATGGAAAAAGGGATAAACCACTTTTAGTAGGAGGTCGCTCTTGAACATGACACTTTCACTTCATCATAGTGACATTTTGGGTTGGGTTATTAGCTTGATGGTTATCATACCATTGGTCTATCATACCATCCATCACGTTTTTTGGGTCAATGCTACCAATTCATTTTAGTGTCACCATCATGTTCAAGAGAAGTCATTCAGTTAAAATTCATCCTTTTCAATACCATAAACCTTCATTTTCATGATCGCCATCCATGAACCTTGTGTCGTCAGTCAAATTCTGTCTCCAAGATCATTACACTCATTTTATGTCGTCGATGTGGGATACATCAAGGCCCTCCTGTGACAAGTTGCTTCTTGTTGACATCAGTTCATTACCCAAGAAATTGACTTAGAAACACCCTTCTAGTACCTTGAGGCTGGCATGCATCAATGGCAAGTTTCTCGCTTTCGGTGATAGGTTGAAATCACTGGCCTTCAACTGAAAGACTTTGTATCGTGTTCGACATCAAAACATCTATTCACACCATGCAGAATGTACTGTATTACCTTGATGATCATTATCTTTATCGGTGATTTCTCTCGGGTCTGTTAACGGCTTACAGCATTGGCTGGTAATCGGACGGTGTCTTCCCATGTCCAACTTCATATCACATATTCACATGGTTAGACTCATACTTGAGCAAATGATTGAATGAGATAAAATACCTTAGATCTAGTTTCATCAATCTGGGCTACGATTTCAGGAAATGTACCAAATAATTCGTACAATGGATTTACATTGATGGTCATTCCGATCATGGGTCTATATCTATAGATGACTATCTATGTACTTCTAATGAAATTTTATATCCTGAGCATGAGTATGTGTTCCCTCAGCAATTCATGAGAAAAAATCAAAATATCATGATATTATTGTATTGTAATCGATGTAGGTCACCAACCACTTCGGAACCTCCTCATCACATCGTAAAGCATTTCACTCGAGATTACATTTTCGACTTCATGCTTCAGTGGGCAACTGTTACAGATCCATTTGGGCACATCACTCCCATCATGCAGATTAGTTTTTTAGGGCTCATCAAACCCTAATTTCAATTGCTAGATGCACTAAACAAGTCAACCATTTGAATACCTCCTTCCCAGACAGTTTCATGGCCTAAAGACATCCTAAAATGACCTCTAGAGGGACCACATAGTTAGGACCATGCAAGGGTGCACTAAAGATCAATTGAGTCCATGCCAGGGTGCTCTATAGAGCACTTAAGCCCTCTTTTACCTGTGTTGGGCGAGTTTGAGCGAAATTCACATATGGTTCGGGGAATATTCTTATCTTCTGGAGCCTTCTAGATGATTCCCACATTTATCATCTCCTATGAGCTCGAAAATGTATGAGGAATGAGTTAAGATACATCCTATCCTCTCGTCCCTTCCACCATGGAACTAATTCTAAGTATGGAAGGCCATTTAATACCTTCATTAATGACAATACCTCCTCCATCTTCTTATAAATTGAGCACTCATCTAAGTGATTAAGGGGCTGGACTATGTTGAATTGTAAGGAGATAATGTTGCTATGAGAATTGACTTTGATACAAGTATTGCTATGTTACAAGTTTGTGATTCTTTTGATGTGATGTGGATGGGATCCAAGCTAGAGGAGTGACTTCGAATCAGACTTGATGGTTGTAATTCCTTCTTCTATTCAATAAAGTATTTGAACCTTTTTCCTATATGCTTATCTTGTTATATGATGCTTATATGTGTGAATGTATCTGATTCCATTTACTTGTATTCAATAAATATTTTGCTTTGTTCAGTTCTTTGTCTTCTGTTGATGTTTACAGGTACTTCTCAAGCATGTTAAGTACAGGAAGGAGCAACAGGATCGATACAAAGGAGACAAGAGAAAAGCAGAACAACAAGTAGGTCTTCTCATCTTCTTTGTCTTATCTATTGCTTATAGGAAAAGGCTAAAGTGCTTTAAACTATTGTTCTAGATATGGCTACTTATCTAGGGATTTAGTATATATTTGTAGATACCAAATTCTCCAAACCAAATCATATCCCTCACAAAGTGATACCAAACAACAATATGCTTTGTCTTTGAATGATAAGCAAGGTTCTCCACCAAGACAATTGCATGTTAGTTGTCACAATCTATCCTTATATCTTGTAGTCCCAATCCCATACTCAGACACAATATTTGTAACCAAAATGCTTCCTTTATTGCATGTGTGGTTTCCATGCATAAAAGATATCAATTCAAAAGGAAAATAGGTTCATAATGAAATCCAAACAGAATATACACACATTAAGTATTATGTAAATAACTTAGCCCATATAAACACAACCTTGATATTTTTTTAATAACATAAAATATTTTGGGAATTTTGATGACAAAGAAGGTGTCATAAGAATCTCAAGATGCATGGATAGACAACCATTTGTGAAGAAGCATATGTTTATGTCCATATATTTGTATCAAATTGAGTCCATCCAACCATCCAATAAGCTTTCTACAATTGCTCTTTTACTTATATTATATGTCTAATGTTGGATATAGATACATGGATATGATCAAAGACAATGATGTAAAATAAAATATTATGACAACTTAATTTTTTATGTTGAATTTATAAATTTATTTTTTTATATCTCAAATTTCTCCCTTATTTCGTGTATCAGATTATGATTTTCATGTAATGCATACTATTGGTTGCTTCCACTTGTAATCTCCCACATCTAACACCAACATAGTTATGTTAGAAGTCAATAAATCTATCCATCCAATAAACCTTCCCCTTTTTCTCTTTCACTCATACATATAATTTTTTTTGTGCTTGTGGGTATGTGTGTGAGAGAGAGGTTAAAGACAAATCCATATTTTCCATATTTATGACTTATTTGTTATGGTGAATCGTATCACATATTTAATGTTGAATATGTGTGTGTGTGTGTGTGATCAAATACAATGTTGGATATGTGTTGTATTCTTTGCACAACAATCCCTACATGTGATATGTATGTGGCAGGCATGGCAGGGAAGTCATAAGGGGGGAAATAGTCCCCCCTACTGGGGGTTATAGGAGGCCAGTAACCCCCTACATGTGGTTCAGTGAAATTCCCAAAAGAAAACAAAATTGGGTGGTTTTTTACGTCCATTTTTGGTAGTTTATGACAAGCATTTTTTGTTGTTAGTGGTTTTCAAGTGCATGGTGGTCTTACCCATGGTTTTGTAGATTCGATCAAAGGGACTATGGTTATATTCTAATCCAGGTTTAATGGATTGGGGGTTTATTAATGTTATATATAATATATATATATATATAATGTCTTGTAACATTGTAAATGAATATAATGAAAAAATCAATATGGTTTTCTTGATATTGGGTTCACGAGAAAAATATGTGTATATTTTTGTAATTTCCATTGTATCTTTTTTGTTAGTTTCAAGAATTTGTTTGCAGGTATTATCTGTAAATGTTCAAAACCTACAAACAAATCCACATTTGAAATAGTCATTATATCAACATACTTATTAATTGTTGTGAGAGAGTTCACTCCAAACTAATAGTGTTTGAA
Source organism: Pinus taeda (assembly GCA_000404065.3). NCBI lineage: Eukaryota > Viridiplantae > Streptophyta > Pinopsida > Pinales > Pinaceae > Pinus > Pinus taeda. The sequence goes on from APFE031131245.1 coordinate 27,552, forward strand.
GAGGGTTTGGTGGATTGTTCGACAGATCACCTAGAGGATTTCTTTATTGTTTTTTTTTGGTAAGCTTCCCTTAGATGAGCTAGTTGTTATTAGATCAAAGGTATAAAGGAATTAAGGCATCGTGGGAGAAGTTCTTCTAAAAGTTTATTTTGTCAATCAACACAACTTTTAACATGGATGGTAATGATAGCATAATTGTGCAAATAATGGAAGGAAAAGATGTTATGACAAATGAGGTGGATTTATTACTCCCATTAACCTAAGTGTATGTCTCAAACGTCATTGTTTCTAGTTCAAAAATGAGAAGGAATACCTATGGTTTCTAATGGTTTCTAGAAGCTAAACTCTCTAAGGTATTGAATTCCTTAAATTGATTTTGATGGGAAGAAAGGGCTTTGACCCATGATTCTAAGGTTTTTAGGGTCGACATTTAGAGTAAGGTAAACTTAATTACTTTTGTAACTCTCCCAAGTATTTTGGGGCCCTACAAGGTCATTGAAGTGAGAAAAAGAACAAAGTAGTTAAACTAATAGAAAATAAAAAATAAGTCCTAGAAATGGAGGCAAAATACTTAGATGAATATTTTTTCGATGGAAGGTGCTAGAGAAATCAATTGGAATTTGGATGGCTAGGGTTTGGAGGGTGATTTAGATTATATTTCACAATTTCACTTTGTGATAAATGGATGATTAGATTCTCCTTAAAAACAAGAAAAGGAAACAATGATTTTAGGATAGAGATGGTAGTAGGGTCCTATAGCCCTTTTGTTGAGGAAGTAGTGATCTTATTTTGATCCATGCAAAGAATTAAACAACCTAGTCTATTTGGTTGAAGTTATCTAGACTACCATTAGATCTAAGGTCAAGTAAAATATTGAAATTGGGATAGTTAGAGATCATATGCAGATATGAATGATAGTTTTTAAAGGAACTCAACCTAGCAAGAGATATTGACTTGACGTGTTTTCATTGTTACTACACAATCTAGCAATTATAGTGCAATAGGCCCATTTAGCAACCTAGGTCTTATGGAAACAAGAGATTTCCCACCATTGTCACCTCAATGGTTTCTCTCTAGTTGTTTAGCGGTTAATTTAATCCCACAAAGAATGCTTCCCTACAAAATATCACCAAATGATACTTATTAATAAGGGCTTAATGATAATCCAAGATCTGATGATTGAAGGAAATGTATCAACGGAGCCTTAAAAGGCTAAGGTAAGAATTACCCTGAGTTCAAGTACACTTCCTCAAGAACTATGTAATTTAAAAGGGAGATGTTATAAGTTAGTGTTTGCAATATATGTGAGTTTAGGGAACACAATGGAATATAACAGCTCTAACAGATAGTCTATCAAGTATATATCAACAAAGTAACAAGGTTATTCAAGAGGTAGATTAGGTTTAAGTGAAAAAAAAAATGATTATATAGCTTAAACATGCATAAAATAGCAATAAAATGATAATATCAACCCTATTTTAAGGCTTTATCATGCAAACAATGTTATATATTTCTTTTTTCAAGTTTATTAAATGTAATCCCTTTAATAGGGAAATAACACTTAAATACTAAATCGTTGAAAATTTAGATTCAACCTAACCCTAACCCTAGTTAACATGGAAGGAGAAAAAAATTTAGAAATTTAGGGTTTGATCAACACCTACCAAACTAGTGCCTTGATCTAATTGGGAAATGGATTCAGTTAGGGAAATATCTATAAATAAGGCCATGATGAAGAGAGTGAGAGAAATAAAATCGCTACTTAGAAACCCCAGTGACTTTCTTATATGGGAGATTTTAAGTTCAAGAGATGAATATATCAAACTTTTCCAAAAGGATTCAACGAAACAAATTTTACATACCATGAAAAAATAAGAATTCAAGGAAAGATATTGAAATTTTTAATATGGCACACATAGAAAACCTAATTTACATAATATAGCATGCAAAATGGAATAAAAATAGCATAAAACTTACACTATTCCAAAAGAATCTCTTCAATCCATCCCAAAGAAGTCTCCCCATTCAAACAAATCCATCCCAAGACAATTTGCACCGTAATGATCACATTGCATTCTATAGAAATTAGGTTGTATATTTGCAACTGATCTTCAAGTTTTAATCAAAATCATAATACATAGATCCACACTACTTCTCTGCGGGCATTATTTCACAATTTAGAACAAAAATATCAGACATGTAAGAAGGAATAATACACATGCAACAAGTATTTTTATAAAGGGAAAGAAATTTTCTAAAAGACCCAATGCATGCTTGCATTAATCAAATGAATAGAGATGTATTAAAATTTATTTTCTCAAATGAGCTCCCTGCAAGTGCACAACCTATCTCTCTGCTCACTGAAGGCCTCTATCCCAAACTCTGTCAAATTTTGGCTCGGTTTCAGATCCTATTTCCTTGTATTGGTCCTTGAGGAATTAGCCCTTATTATTTAGGAAATTCCCTCAATTTAATTTTACAATTCTTTTAGGTCAATCATCTGTATGCATGCAACACTTTTACACTCAAGAGTAGTCTACAATTGATGTTACATTGCCTTGGAATCTCCACCTCAATTGGGTAACTCGAATTCTCTGCATGCACTAGACATTTTGGGTTGATTGACCAATTAATTGGATGATCATTGATTTTGACTAAATTCCCACTGCTTAATTAACCTTCCACTAGTTTCTCTAAAAGTTGGAACTAGTTTAACTTAAAAAAACTTGAGATAACTAACCTTGATTGCTACTAATTAGAAATCACACATGTAGAACTGAACTCTAACTTCTCCAACTCGAATTTACAAAGTAAATTGGGTGACACAATCCATGTCACACAAGTTAACATCATCCAAGTTGCCTATTTATGTGGACATTAGAATTTTCTCAATTTATTCAAGGAAAAATCAAATTGAGAATTTCTAGATGCTTTTTTCAACACTCCCTCTCATCAAGAAAGGGATTATCAACCACCCCTATCATGCACCTGTGGAACTCAAACTTCCCTCTTGACAAAGCCTTTGTCAAAATATCAACATCTTGTTCCTTTATCGGAATGTATTGCAACAATGGTATATGCCTCTACACATAGTCCCATAAATGGTGATACTGAATATCTATATGCTTGGATCGATCATGAAAAACGAGATTTTTAGAGAGCTTGATGCAACTTTGATTATCACTGTAGATCACAGTTAGATCCATCATCTCACCAAACAATCCAACAAATATATTTATCATTAAGATCGCCTCACATGTTGCTTGACTGGCAGCCATGTTTTTTTCTTCTACCAAGCTGAGTACCACAGATCTTTGCTTACTTTTGTACCAATAAGCCGCTGTAGACCCAACACTAAAAGTACCACCTGATGTACTCTTTTGTTTTGATGGACTCCCCACCCAATCTTCATCTATGAATCCACGTAGCTTCACTCTCTTTGTCTGTCTATACCATAGTCCACACTAGCTAGTGCCTATTAGGTACCATATAACATGCTTAGCTTCCCTCCAAAATAATTTGGTTGGACTAATCATAGCTTGGATCAGTTGGTTGACTGCATAGAACATATCTGGTAGTGTGTTCACAAGATACATTAGTGAACCCACAAAATCTCTGTAAACAGTAGCATCCACTTCCTCACCTGAGGTGGAAACCTCTTTCCTCTGGTTAGTCACTAGAGGTGTCTCCATGCATTTGCAATTGTCCATGTGGAACCCATGAAGTATCTTTGTTTCCCATCGCCTTTCCATACTTCCAATCCAAGGTAATAGTGCCTGAGACCCATGTCCTTCATTTCAAACTCTCTTGAAAGGTCCTCCTTACAAGATCTGATCAGCTTCTCATCACCAGTTAAAATCAAATCATCAACATATAAGACAATAATCAACAATTTATCTTCTACCAAAATATGATAGAGGTTTCATCTGCATCACTTTTTGTGAATCCTAAATCAGTGAGATAGTTATCGATCTTGGTGTACCAATCACGGGGTATTTTCTTGAGATTGTACAAAGCTCGCTTGAGTCTGCACACATGAGACTCCTGATCAAAAGTCTCGAAGCCTTCTAATTGCTTGATATACACCTCCTCCTCATTAACTCCATTGAGGAATGTTGTTTTCACATCCATTTGGTGGATTTTCCACCCCATCTGTGTAGCTAGAGTAAGAATTGATCTTATGGATGAGTATCATAGTCAATCCCCTCAACTTGAGTGTACCCCTTGGCCACAAATCTTGTCTTACTTTTTTCTATGCTTCCATCTGTTAGCGCTTGAAATTTCACCTCAGGCTGAAAAAGGTAAACTCCAAGGCAACATCAAACCACTTAGCCTCGTAGCTAGCCCTACGGGGCAGGAGAGGGCTCTCTCCGGTCTATCTCGGCAAAGATCTTCAACGGGCAAAGATAACCAATAAAGAACACTGATTTTAGGCTAGTAAACTGTAAAAAGGTTTGATTTGGGATTTTTTAGGGTTTTGGTGGAAAATTGGGGAAAGGCAATTTTGGGTGCGGGGATTGGACACAGTTTTCGCAGGGGGTTCTTTGGGGCGAGGTAGGAGACTATATTGATGCCTTTGAAAGCTTTGGATGGACGAGAATGACTGGTGAGGAGCTAAGGAGAGCAAGCAATCACCTTGAATTCTCCTTAAACAGCTGAAAACATTGATATTAAGCAAACTTAAATGCAGAGCATAGCAACCATGAATTCTACCTTAACACTTCATTTGCCTAATTTGCAGAAGAAAAAGTAAGAAGATGATTCACATAACAAACTTATAAGTACAAAGAGAAACACACTATCAATACATTTAACCACAAGAATCCCAAAAAGGACTGCAAAACCCTGGTCTTTCTTCCTTTGCCAAAAATGCAGAGATACAATGAGTAATACAATAGAAGCTTTCTCCCTCAAGAGTCCCACCATGAAAATGACTAAGAAATTACATAATATAGGCAAGCTAATATCTTTCCTTGCCTCTAGGGGTCTAGCTCACTATCCCAGGAGCTGTTTCAACCAATTCTAAACTGAGCACTGAAAACTGGGCAGTCAAAACAACTTGCCTCTATAAACTAGGAAACCAATTCATTCATTAAATTTTTGCCTATCTCATGCATGAATCTTCTAGAAGAGATAAATGAGTGTCAAAATATCATAAAATTACATCATTTACATCAAGGAGGATCAAAATTCACTCCAAAAAGTCAAACCTAGTCAAAACTGCGTTTTGCTGAGCTGCAGGTACAATTTCTGTGAAAATTGCCCAACGGGTCGCGCACTGATTCTGAACGGGTCGCGCATATTTGGAGCAGTTGTTGAGGCACTTCCAGGTGTGAAAATGAGGCCAAAGTGGGCTTTTTGGAAAGTTCTGGATGTCTACTTTCCAACCCAAGTGGAATTTCTGAATTTGGTGTCCATTTGCCCCTCCAAAATTGCAATCTCCCAAGACTGCTTCCTGTGTGTCAAAAAGGTGGCAGAAAGTCATTTTTTGCTTGTTTTTTTTACCTTCTGGAGGCTCAAAACTTGGTGAAATTTCTTGGTCTTTGCTAAGAAAGTGTATTTTTGCATGAAAAATCCAAAAATGCAAACTTTTCCTGAAATGGACCTCCCAATCGAAAGGGTCGCACACGGTGCGTGACCCGTTGGTGGAGAAAACCTGTTTTTTGACCAAAAATTCACAATTGACAAAATTTTCTCCAAATTTCTTGAAATTTGGGCTGTGAGTCCCCAATCAAGTACCATGCTCATTCAAAGAGGCTTTGGCCAAAATTTGGAGTGGATC